>BPLR01020370.1:0-61723 GCA_021605095.1 Caerostris extrusa | reverse complement strand
ATCCCAAAGACAAATGCGCCCAAATCATAGGCAAAAGTCCTGCAGCAGTGCAAAAAATCATAGAAAAGGAAATACTCTGAGGGGAAGGTAGGCTGAGGGAAATACTCTAAACAAGCCAAGAACAGGACGACCGCCCATTTTGACGGATCGAGAAAGGCGGATTATTGTTGGAAATGTGAAAAAAATCAGACGATTAGCGCACCAAAATTGAGAACTGATGTCGAAAAACAATTTTTGCGAAGTCATGCAATCCGAAACAATTCGCCGTGTGTTACGGAAGGCAGGATACCATGGTCGAAATATGCGAAGAAAACCATTTGTTAGAAAAAGTGAATCGCAAAAAGAAATAGATTTTGCAAAAGAGAATGTAAACAGGACACAGAATTTTTGGAATTCCGTGATTTTTTCGGATGAAAGTAAATTCAACATCCACGGGATAGATGGACACCAGAAAATTTGGAGGAGAGCAAATAAGCTCTAGAACCAAGAACATGAGAGAACTGTAAAAAACACGGTGGTGGTTCGATTATGGTTTGGGGTTGCATGACAGCAATTGGAGTAAAAGGAAATTTAGTTATAATCGACGGAATAATGAATCAATATAGCTATTTGAATATTTTAAAGAATAATCTAAGCCAAAGTGCTTCTAAATTGGGACTCGATGGATCCTTCACTTTCCAACAAGATAATGATCCCAAACATACTGCTCGGGTTGTTCGGGAATGGCTGCTGCATATCACGTGCGAAAACAGCTAAAATCCCCACCGAAGTCACTGATCTTAATCCCATTGAACACTTGTGGGATTATCTCGATCATAAATTAGAAAGCAAAAGATCAAAACTAAGAATGATCTAAAAAAGCCCTTTTGGAGGAGTGGCAGAAAATACCATCTTCTGTCACTCAAAATTTAGTAAAATCAGTGCCATCTAGATTGAGAGCTGTTATAACGGCCAAAGGCTATCCAATAAATTACTAATGTTTTTGAAAAATTGTAAAATTTGCAATATTAATGTCTTTGTTTTTGTTTGCATACTTACTTTTATGATGTAAATTACATCGATTTTTAAGTTAAGCTCATCTTGTTACTTAAATATTTGTATTTTTTAATTGCTTTTTTTTTGTTATTAAGCTCGATTTTGCTGTAATCCGAAATAAGTCGTTAATTTGAAAACTCTAATATTATAGGTCTGTTTTTTTCATAGGACATCATCACATACACTCTGCATACTTACTTTTGTGACTAAGTGTAGATTGATAAATATTGTTTATTTTTAATGATATAAATACAATTTGATAAATATTGTTTATTTAATGATAATTAGATTGATAAATCTAGTTCGATAAATATTGTTTAATATTTATTGATAAATATTGATAAGTATAAAGTTTGAGTAATATTGTTTAATATTTACAATGAATAATATTTGTTAAATAGGCTGAATAATTGAATTGGTTGGTGAATGCATCTGAGTTGGAATCAAGAAAAGGTAGTAGAAAAGTTACAGAATTATGAAATCTTTCTGGATTGACTAAGATTATTGAGAAAAGAATCAAAAGACAGTTGTATTAGCAATGTCTTTTGGTCTTTGACTGTTTTTAATTACTTTCTTACTTTCTGCCACATAAATATGGGCTAGTTTCCCTTATGAGATGTAAAAAAAAAAAAACAATATTCAAAATTTTCACAAATACAATTCAAGGATCTATTACATTCTGAACGCACGGTTGCTGTCAAGTGAATTGCCACTGTCTCCTTTTTTAAATCCTGCCGATCGAAAGAAAGATATATTAAAAATAACTATATAAAAAGTAACACTCAATTTCTGTTCTTAACTGTACATAGGTTTCTTTGCCTGATATTTGAAAAATTGAAAGGTCGACATAGCATTCATTGCTTTCACAATCATTTTTACTTTGGAATAATGCTGTCTCAGCACATGTCTGAGGAAACAATGAAATTTTGCATTAAATTTATTTTTCAATTTTTCTGTACAGAATTGAAAGTTGTTGCAGAAGTTGCATTTTTTCCTAGCACAATACAAACGATTACCACAAGATTTGAATGACACTATGCATTGCGATTATGTACATTTTATTAGAATTTATTCTACAGACTTCTATTGCAGACTACATTTATCTTATGCCGTTGAAAGAAAGGCACTTTGACAACTTTGGAGGTGAAATAGCCGCCATTTCTTTGGCCTTAGACAAAAATAGAGTAGTGTGAAAAAGAAACTATCGTCTTTTTTTTGTTAATTCCACCGCTGCAGTTATGACCTTGACAATGCCCAATCACTATGAATGTGAGATTTTTAGGAACTTAATAGTAAAGATAAATAGACTGTTGAATACCGGGAAATTCATTGCTCTGCAGTGAATTCCAACCCAATATTGATTTTAAATATTTAGATAGTTCCGGATTTTTCGTTCACGTTGTAACGTTACTTAAATTTCTAGGAAAGATCGCTTGGCTGCGAAACTTTTCTTTCCCTATATAATTAGATTTCCCTATATAATATAGATTGAAATAAATATGGAATTTCCTTTTTTTCAAAAATTCGGAATAATGTATATCTGAGAACTTGAATGACGTGATATATTAGGGTGTCTTCTCTGCGAAGGGAATATGTTCAAGGCATTCGTAGTTAATTTTGCATTTACGTCCAAAGTTTTTGCTTTTCCAAAGATCTATCATCAGTATAAGATTTCCCCTTAACAATTATTTCAAATTCTTAAAAGGGTTTATTCTGTTGCACTTGAATGCTTTGCAGCTGAAGACATTGCATCTTCCTCTTTTTTCTTTGAAGACTTCAAGAACTGGACCATGGCAACTGGATCTTTGCCCGAAAACTCCGATTTTTGCCGATTTTATTCCTCTTAGTTTTACATTGGGTTGATATTCAACATGAAATAAAACGGCTGATTTCGATTAGCGGATGAAATTGGAAAATTAGTTATAATTCGCAATAATCAGGTTAACCTACGAATTGAAAGATGTATCTAAACAAAGGACAGATTTCGTGAAACATTAATTCCGACGGAATTAAAATATGGAAGGAATTTGTTGGAAAATAATTTTTTAACTTAAAAAAAAATTTGGTGTCACAGTGTTGTTATGTTAATATTTACAATAAATTGTTAATATTTACCAGTTATCCATTATTAATAATAATTCATCTATTCGGTTGTGTGCAATTAAAATTTTAAAAAAAAAAATTTTCAGTTTTAATATTGAAAGGAAAAATGAAGAAACTTTAAGCACAAAACGTTAAAATTTTATTAAATGTTGAAATTTAACAAATAAACATTCTAATCCTGTGGTCACTAACATTTCAAATTAGCTCATGGTTATGCTCTTGCAAGTTTGAGCATAATTGCAAAACGTCACACAGCAATCAGAAGACACAAAATAAAGCTATGATATTTCCTTGAATTCGATTAATCATCCTTGCAATAGATGATTATTCGTCCACGATCTCCTCTTCGATGATCTTCCCGCCCTGGAACTCCTCGATCTCCACCACCTCCTTCTCCTTCTCCTGGGGGTTGAATTTGTGGCACTTGAACAGCATCAGGGAGAATCTTTCGAACTGGAAATGAGCTTGGAATATTTACAGAAACACAAAATGAAATTTACCCTATACAGAGGTTATTTTTCTTTAATGCCATGCATTTTCGATTAGCAGATAGGTTCCGATGTTGCCCCCTGTTGTCATAATTATGAAAAGGGAATATTTGCATTCTTTAAACTAGGGGAGGGGGCAATCCGGGCTCGTCTTGAATATTTTTTCTCGCCAGTGAGATTTATCAAACTTTTACAAATTATAGTAATGGAAACCAATGTATTAAAAAAATACGTCATGTGTGCATCCCTATATTCAAAAATGAACTGTCCAAATGATGAGAAAAAAAATTAACAATGAATGTAACATAGGACAAATAGTGCCTGTTTTATGCATGAGTTCGCAGAATAATTAAATTATAGACTGCAACTCAAGAGGCGTGCATCTTGGAACATCTAATATATCAGGTTCTATGCTACACTTTAAGTGACCTCAGTGAGCAATGAAATGGGCCCAACACAATACACGCTCTAACATAATGGACGCAACACCCATTACACATGTACAAATACAAAAATTGAGATCAATTTGCAAACGCTAAGTGACAGAATGGAGAAACACATATCGCACTATTAAAAATAAATATATTTTTTAATGATTTCATTTTTTTTTATTTCATTTATATAGATATATTTTTTATATTTCATTTTTGAGTGTTCTATATTTCTTTAGAATGTGCGTTTAGTTATTATATTATCTATGTTTCTACATGTAAGAATAGTAGTAAACACAATAATAATAACTTTTTTTCCTTCCATTTAACACTACAAAAATTTCCCTTAGTGAGTCTAAATCTAATTTAGGGATATACAATTGGGGATTTACAATGTGAGTTTAGTATCATTATTATTATATGATTCTATGTTTACACGTAAGGATGATAATAAACATAAACATAATACTGTTATGTTTCAGAGTTTCACTCTAAAAATATCTATAGTGGGTCTCAAACTGATAGGGGGATATATAATTTCATGTGCTGCCCGCGGAGTTAGGGGATCAAATAAAATTAATTCTCAGATTGAAATAATTATCTAAACATGTAGAAAGTAATGCAATATTGTATATATTATTATGCATATCTAAGAAAGTAAGAAGATTTTTTTTCCTTACCCCGATGATTCCCTGTATCTTCTTGGCCTCCCTGCAGGTGAGGCCGCTTCCGCAGGGGCACACTCGGAGGAACTTCCCCCCGTTGTCGAACAGCTTGCTCTCCTCCTTGCTGCACACCGCCCCTGTAAAAGGAAGATGAATCAGCGTGCATCGTCCATGCTCTGACATTTGCAATTCACGAGTAAATACTTTTAAGGTGTGATAGAATACATCTAGGGTTTGGTTTGGTTTGCTTTGTCGCTCTGCGGTCCTTTGGGCTCATTAGACCGGGACCTACAGTTTAACGTGGATTCCGAACCACTCACAAATATCCTTGACACCGCCAGGGATTCGAACCCGAAACCTGTGGTACCATAGATCAAAGTGATAGCCAATTGGCCATCACGCCCCACATCTAGACAATAATCTTTTTCAACCTCTGATAAAAG
The DNA here is from genome assembly GCA_021605095.1 of Caerostris extrusa. Taxonomy (NCBI): domain Eukaryota; kingdom Metazoa; phylum Arthropoda; class Arachnida; order Araneae; family Araneidae; genus Caerostris; species Caerostris extrusa. The sequence goes on along the minus strand of BPLR01020370.1, from coordinate 56,558 downwards.
TATTACATGCAGTTGCCTCGCTATAAAATCTCAATGGGTGCCAAACAAATACTAGCAATAAAATAGAGCGTGTCCCCCCTATTCTAAAAGCTCAAAAGGTTTGGGCAAACATCTTCCGTTCTTTTAACTTGATGACTGCATGTCAACATGAGCCATGAGGAGTAACAGTTCTCATTCAAAATTGCAGTAGCACAGCTTCATCCACATCAACCTCAATAAACTGTAAAAGGTGACGTCCATCTCTTGGTGGAGTATAACATACCTGTAGAATGGCACGAGATTGTCAGGTCGCTTTTAATTCGAAACCCTACGATCTACCTATGTAGGAGAGCAATTATATTATTTCAGTACTTGTATGAGTTTAACTAGGACCACAATATTCTAATCCATATATTCTTGACAATAGGTTTATCGTAGCCTTACTAGGTATTTCAGTTTAGCATCCGACAGACGCTACATAGAAAATTGAACATCAGATTCACAATTACCTCTTTTAATTAAGGCTTTCGTTTTTACGCCTATATCATCACCCTTTCTATTCAAGGGTAAAATAATTGTTTTTGAATGGATTTTTAAGTAGATTAATGGGAAAAAAATAAAAATGTTTGAATGACTTTCTTTACTTTCTCTTCCTCTTTTGACGCACCTCCCTCTGGGGTCCTTGGCCCTCATGGTGAGGCAGCACTCGTCCTCCCTGCAGTCGTTCTCGGTGGCGCACGATTCTACACCCGCTGCAACCTTCAACAACATAAAATGTCTTCAGTTGTGATTAACTGATACTACAATAGTGGTCCGAAAATTTCTCGAAGCTTCATTTGAATGATTGTTGCATGGTTTTCATACCAATCATATTTTGCAACAAATGGTACATTTCTACGGTTTTTAAAATATTTAACTGATTAAGGAGTATTGATTGCTATACTACATTAAAATGCGTAAACCAAACAGGACATTGGACATTGCTGAAATAGTAATGGAATAATTAAGGAAACGCCCTTTTTATTTCAGTGCTAAATATTTCCAATCGCAAAAGTCACTTGCCACTAGCAAATGTGGTTGGTATATAAAGTGTGTTGTAGTCATTCGAAAACTAGTTCAATTGTTGTTATTATGAAGTAAAGGAACTATTACTCAAACTTATACACAAAGGTCAGAATTATTAGCTTTAAGCAAGGAGAATTTCTTAATTATTCTTGGATTGTAATGGCATAACCAAATATCTACATAAATTAGCGTGGTTTACGACGAATCATATATTTGAGGTTTCACTCTGTGGTCATTTTTTTTGCTCACTTTGTGCTAATCAGACCGGGGCCCTACTATTTAAAGTGGATTCCGAAATACTCACAAGTATCCATGACAATGCTAGGATTCGAACCTGAAGTGTATGATACCAAAGGCCAAAGCCAATATATATTTGTATGTATGTGAGTATATATATATATACATACATATATACATATTGAATTTAGAACCTTCATCTTATAGTCAAGTGTAGGTTTCTTATACTAAAGCCCCTGCGAATGTTGGTATTTATTAATATCTTATTCAAGAAACTGTTTCCATTCACGGAAAAGTTTAGAGTAATTTTTACGATTTTTTTTTTTTTGTTTTTCAAAATATTCATCATTGAAAATTAGAAGTGTCTCTTTTCCTTTTTAATTAGACATGATCAGTTTTAATAAAAGAATAGAGTGCTTTAATTTATCATTTTCCTTTTTGGCTTTCTAATCGTTTTGGACATTTTAAATGTGGGCAGTTTTCTTTGAAAGTCCATTTTATATTATGTAGAGATATTTAATGGTTTTGTATTGGAATGGTTTGAAATACATTGGTACGTGTTAATTCGCCCATTTAATATATTTCTGCCCAGGTTTAAAGCTGTTGCCCTTTTCAGACTCCTGATGGGCCATGATCTTTTTCGAATGAAAATATTTGCAAGCCCAAAATGCATGCTCTGCAGTCTTGGAGAGGACATGGATTCATCTCACCTTCCTGTCTGCCCTGCATTTGTTTCCTCTACTGTGTAGGGTCGTTACTGGGAGGCTAGGGCCCTTATGGGCTAAACATGTCACTATGTGATTTCCTTCGTTTCTTGTTGTTGTTGTTTTTATATTCCTTTCGTTCTTTTTCTTTGTATTACTTATTGTAGCCTGCCATTGGAAATAAAAATATATATTTTCAAAATATTAAATTGATTTACGTTTATAATGGGATCGTTTTTTAAAGTTTTCGTTAAAAATACTTTTATGCTTTTGATGACCTCCAATACCCCTTGCACCCCTTTCAAAGTCAACACAATGTGAAAATCATACATTTATGAAATACTAAATAGGAAATTTCAGTTGAAAATGAACCATTAGAACCATTTTTTAATGAAATTTTTATTAAAAAGCTTTTTATTTCAATATTCCTTCAGGTAATGCCATTTTAATTACTTTAATGATAAGAATACATTGCATACATACATGCATTATATGAATAGGTGTTTCTCATAATGAGACAGTTTTTGAAAATAGTTATGATGTATTGGAGGAATAGAAGGTAATAGATCCGTCTTACGGTTGAATGTTGCGAATGGGATGGGCCTGGCACGATTATAGAAAGGTGCTAGTACTCTATTTTCAATTTTTTTTTTTTTTTTTTTTTTTTTATCTTTCTTGTCTGAGGGATGTATCTAGTGTTTTAAATTCCTCATTTTCATCCGATGAAGTTTTTACAGGATTGTATATGCTTTGTTTTTAACCATACCCAATATTTCTTCAGACAATTTATTATTCGTCTTCTTAGAATTGCATTTTCGAGAGGTATCTTCGAAACAAAATCATCGCGTTTCATTTCATGTAAAATAAACGTTATATATTTTCGATACTGTTGTATAATTAATGGTATACTTATCTGTAGGAATATACATTTTCTATATGTAAATATTACGTTTTTGCGGAAAGTGGACATCACTTTAAAAGCAATTATATTTGTAATTTCATTCACTACGTAAATTTATATTTGCAAATTGGGGAACATTTTAAAGGATTTTTTTGAAAACTTTTATGGGTAAAAATCACCTAGCAGATTGCATTCAATGTTATCATTCACTAACGTTTTGGTCAAAAATTGCACTTTCAAAGAAAACGGTGCAAGTCCATGTAACGATGCAAGTCCATACAAGTTCATGTATTGCCATGTTGCATTATTAACTAAGTCTTATATTTGTTTTATGCAACGTTTTAGTAGCATTTTCAATGACATGCAGTATAAATGAATCAAAATTAAATTTAAAAAGTTGAATATACTTAATAATAATATATAAGTTGATAATTAATATATAAGTTGAAATACTTAAATGACATAGTTTTTTTAATTTAATTAAAGGAAATAAAATCATCTTACCATGCACAGTACTAGGACACAACCTGCGATCTTCCACTTCATATTTGCGGGACAAAATGTGCTGAAATGCGTAAAGAAGCTAAAATTATGGTTTTTAACTGTGCGTTTCGGTCGCGCTTAAAATCGACGCGAGTCACGAATTCGGGATTTAAGAGCTCCGCAGATGCGATGCTTATGAAAAAGCTGTCAACACGCATTTGATTTGCAGCTTAATTTCGGCGAAAAAAACACCGCCATTTTCGCCGCTCTTGCCCACTGTTGGGAAGGTAATGGATCCGCATTGAATATTCATGGACGTGTTCCACGCTGAACAGACCGCGGGGTGAGATTTTTTTTTAAGCGAAATTTATCGGGCTGGAAATATATGGCTTTTTTATATGTGGGAATACAAGTCCATAACTTTGTTTCATTAGTATGGGTTTAGATGTATTTTTTTTTTTTTGAATATGTAGTGTACGACAACAAAAATATAAACAGATCTTATACTATTCGTTATTTAAAAATCAATTCCATCAGGAAATGGATACAGAAACCATTTTCAAAAACTTTAAGAAATGTAACATTTACATTTTTGTATACTAATTTAAGAATTTCTATTGGTGATATATTACATTTAGAGCTCTGGAATGATTTGAAAATTATTGGTGTATGTTAACAAGTTCATTTTATGTATTTCAAATATTAAATTAATGTAAGTTTCTAATGGGATCGTTTTCAAAGTATTACTTAAAAGAAATGTATACCTTGGATGAGCTCAAATAGACTTGCACCCTTTCAAAGTCAACACAATATGAAAATCATGCATTTATGAAATACTAAATAGGGAAATTTCAATTGACTCAAACTAATTCTATGATGAAATTTTCATTAAATATGTCAAACAGCAAGAGATTTTCAGTGTCAGAGGTTTCAGGCTCGTGTTCCAACGGTGCCATAGAAGTTTGGAGTGGTTGGGAATTCACTTTAAATTGTAGCTTCCTGTCATGTAGTTCTGGTCTAAGTATCCGGTCTGAGGGTTGGGTGTAGGGTTGACAACTCTACCTTGTAAAAAGAAAAGTTTCGAATTTGCGAGTAGGCAGATGGCCTTGGCCTATCATAGGGCGGTTGCGCCAATGAAGATGAAGAAGGATATATTGAATTGGAAACTAAAAATAAAAAAATAAAAAATCATTTTTTAAAATATTCTTCTTCTTTAATATGATTGTAGAGCGTATCACTTTTCTCTCTTATATACCTGTCTACCGTAAAAAGCTCCAAACCCCGCAATCAAAACATCGGTGGGCATCGTATATATCACGATCAGCCCACCGGCGATTGATGGGGGGTACTTTTATAGGTGAGGAGAGTAGATCCCGAAAATACCCACCAGGCAGCTAGACTATCGATGAAACATTTTTACATGTTTCATCACAATCGCCAACGAGTCTCCTATTTTTTTTTAAAAGAAGTGACTGCAAAAATGCCTTTAAATTCGAATCTCAGTCCTCTTGAACACGTTGGCAGTGGGCCACGATTTGAGCACCACATATCAATCTCCTAGTTTTCTATTGTGAGGTTATGTTAAAAACATTGAAAAAAAAGTACAAGACATGACAGAGGATCACTGATGGCCTTGAAGTCACTGATGAGAGTATACCATTGGCAAGAAATCGAGTATAGAGATGTATGAGAGAAGATTCGGAAAATACCCACCAGGCAGCTAGACTATCGATGAGACTTTTTATATGCATTTTATATTTACATTTTACGTTTTTTTTGTTGATGTGCAACTAATAGTGCCCATATAGAGATCTTAATATATATTATCTTATCTTATCTATATCTATATCTTATATATTAAATTAAATTAAATTTAAATTTAAAATTTAATTATTTAATTTAAAAAATTATATTTTAATTAAATAAAATTAGTTCCCATTTTTTAATTTTTAATCTTTAAATTATTTTTATTAAATAAATTAAAAATAAAAAAAATAAAAAATTATTTATATACGTCTCATTTTGTAATAATTTCTCCTATCTGTCTTTTCATTTGTCTGCATGATATGTTTCTGAAATTGCAAAGTGACTTAATGGATACCTTGTACATGCACACCTGAAAATTTCGCACAATTTTCGATCTCATTTCCTTACTTGTACCCGATTGAGGATCTCCCTATTTTTCGTTTCCTGAACGTTCTATCCATAGATACTGTCATTGTCATTACCATGACATATGACATTGTGTAGTTGTTCTAGACGACTTGTTTTGGTGTTGTTGGCATGGTGCTTCACTGCGGTTTTTTTAAACCACTTCATTTTGTCAAGATTTTAAAGCACGTCAGTTACATCACAAACAAAGGTCGTATACCAAACAAAGGGGTTCTTGTCAAAACCGGACGTATATTAAGTTTATTCCACAACGTACGTATACCGATATACCTCAGTACTACTAACCTAAACAGCCGACAGTGAAACGCAAATGAGGTAATTGACCAGAACTGGTCTGATACCTACAACCCTCCATTGTATCCTGTGCGCTAATTTCAGCGCTCATCCATTAATGCTCCCAGCTACTAATGCACTGCAATCCACTAAATGTTCAAGGCTACTCAACTGATGAGCACACAGTTACTGTGGGGTCTTGAACCAGGTTTCGAAGATTCCGGTATATATATAATCTTCCTCGAATTTTAGGTAGATAAATGCTATACTATAAATTTAAATTTATTTGTGGTAATGAGTTGGAGTAAAAAAGGTTCGATTCCACCGTAGGTGTGCTTTACATTCATTGCTATAAGAAAAGAATAGACTCTTTAAAATTTATGGCAGATGGTCTCGCTTCAAAAGTTTGCTTTGTTGAAAGTTTTCTGGGTTTTCCTCCCGTGTGATACGTATATGTGGCAAAGCAACAATCTTTCTTTACACTTCGCTTACCCTCTAATGAGCGTAATATGGTACACCCTAGGTAAAATTGAATCTGCTGCAATTCAGAATTACTTAACTATGTCACCGGCCAATCATGTAATAACAAAGAAAAATACAAATTTATATATATAGATATCCAAATAACACTGAATTTTATTTACATGAAACAGAAAAGAGAATTAACTCATGTAAAGTTAAACACCAAATCTATAAGAAAAAAAGAGAGTATTTAACTTGAATTTTAATTTTAATCTAAGTAGTTTAATTTTTATTCCTTTGTTGTAATTGTTACGTTGGATATTTTTAGACTTTGAAACTTCTTCTATCCTTCTTTTTAATTTGTGGCCCTGTGGTAACATGCTTGTAAAATCCACTGATGCCATCTGTTGTTGTTGCTGTTTTCAGAAAAGAGGAGCCTCGATGACGATTGTAACAACGTGTGTGAAGCGCCTCGTATCGATAGTTGGGCTGCTTATTGGGAGTTTTCAGGGTTTTTTCCCCATTAAACATGCAAATAGGAGGCGGTTATTCCCAACTCTTGACCGCTTTAAATTTTGGACAGTTCTACTAAAATCTATAATTTTTTTAAATATCTTTCACGAGTTTTTTTTATATATAATATTTATTTACGATTTCTTTCACGAACTAATAATTATACAATTAAATAATGTAAATTTATTGTAGAAGATCGTGGGGTGAAAGCATAAAGCAATTTTATTTCAAAGTGAAAATGAGATTTTTCAAGGAAAGAAAATTGTTTGAAGTTCTGTAGTTTTATTTATTTGTTTATTTTTCTTTTTACGATTGCTATGATGCTTTTGGTTCTTACATTAAAATATAAATTTTACAACTAACATGAAGACTGATTTACAATTGTGGGAGCCGATTATGTTTTTAAATTATATTTGTTACAATAGTTTCTATTTCAATGTGTTTAGTATACTTACTGCGTCGTTCAATAATACTATATTACGCCCTTATAACTTGCATAAAATATTTATTTCCAAAAAAGAAATTTTTAAAATCTTATATTTTAAATTTTGAAACGTGCTATTCTTTTTTAGTATTTGATAACGAAATTTTGAAAATTATTAATACATTTTATTTAAATTCGTTACTGAAGAAAAAATGTCATTCTCTTTATTTTAAAAGTAACCTTTGAATTTATTACTTAATTTTTTTTTCTTAATTTAGTTTTTCTGTAGACAAAAAGAATACTTCATCAAGATTATGTCTCAATTTACATACACGTTTTGGGGCTCGAATGGTCTAGGACTAGCGCTATGGTGCTCGGTACACAGCTTTCAGGTTCGAGTCCCGGCGGTGTCATGGATGTTTGGAATGGTTCGGAATCCACTTTGATTCCACTTTTTTCCTTTGATTGGAACTTTTTAAGTGGATATCTGTCTAATAGCCTTAATAGGTCACCGTAAAGGGTACCAGCTGTAGAATTCGTCAAAGCTTACAACTTTTTGGTTTGTATATCCATCCCACCATGGTCCATGTGGTTTCCAGTAGATGTCGTTGATATCATAGCTGTGTCGTATCTGTCCTGTTTTGACTGTACCTGTTGGTCCGGTGATTACGACACAAGCAGTTAAATGATTTCTTGGGCGGTCCCAGTAGTGTTACTCCGCATCCGTAGCTTATCTTCAAGCTACACGCATCTCCTGGGTAGTGCTAAGTGAGTAACGTCGGTGCAGCCTTAAGGCATCAAAGACAAGTGTTTAAGTGTTTGCCAGCTGCATTCGAAGAGAAAAAAACAATTTTTATGTCGTGTTATTTATTTCAATTACCAGACATTGAAATATACTACTACATTTCATTAATTCAAAACTTAACATATTTCAGCTTTTATTAATATATATATACTGAAGACTATATACTATTTAAAACTATTTTACAAGGTCCGGCGTTTAAAGTAGTCACATAATATCTTTCGGGTTTTTTTTTTACATGCTTTTGCGCTAATCACTGCTGCAGGGTTGTTGGTTATGTTGTCGTGGTGGCCTCAGTGGTTGTAATGCTTGCAGTTGTGGGTGCTGCTGTTGTTGATGTTGCGGTTGTAGTGGTCGTAGTGGTTGCGGCCTCTCTTTCACATCTTTGAGATCGGTAGTTCAAATAGGCAGACTGAAATAATTAAGAAAATTCATTGTAAAATTATATAAATATGTATTAAAAATAATAAATAAAAAAAGGAATAATAATAAATTGATAAATAATGATAATAATAAATTTATTTGATAAGAAACCACAATATTTTCAGACTTAAATATCAATGCAGTTTCCGTTTCTTAGAATTCTAGATACAAATAACGCCCGATATCTTGCTAGATTTAGTCTGGTTTGTTGGAATAAGGTCATTTTGTACCGACAAGGGCTAAACAGAACGAAACCTACAGTTTAACGTGGATTCCGAGCCATACACAAGCATCCAGACCACCGTCAGGGTTCGTACCCTGACGACTGTGGCACCAAAGGCCAGAGCGCTAGCCAATTGGCCATCCGGTCACTATCAATTTTCAGAATATATATATATATATATATATTTGTTATCGGTTGTAAATAAATGCAAACTTAATTTTCTAAGCATTTATCATTTTTATCCTATCAATAAATAAAATTATTTTTGATATTTAGCACATTTTGTTTCTTTATTCTTGTGAGATATAATTTATCTGCATCTAAATGACCTCTAATTGCCTTTATTATTGATTAGTAGGTATATGTATAAAAATAAAACAAATTCTTTATATAAGAAAAATTCTTTGATTTAGAAAAAATATTTTCATTCAAAATTTGTACGAAATAAGCAAAAAATAATCTTTATTATTATTATTTTTTGTCTCATTTAATTTCAATGGACACAATATTTAACTTTTGAGAATATTTAATTGCTTCAATTAATATTTATTGAATAAAAATTAATTGCTGTTAGAGCTGGATCTGAGGAAAACTGAGTAAGCCGATTTCGCCTGTCAGATACAACTTCGTAGTTAAAATGTAACTGTTCTTTAATTGGGACCAAAGACCACCATAAACACTAATTTAAAATTTAGAAAATAAAAATAGCTGTTCTTTACGCTGTAAATATATATATATATATTTCCATTCTATAACATACCCCACAATTATTTTCAAAATAAATAAACCTTTTCCCTTACAAATTTTGAATTCTTTCACTTTTTCCTTCATGAAAAAACTTACAATTGAAAAAAAGGGAAAAAACTGCTGCAATTTCCTCATAAAAGACCATTATTAATCATCTCCCTTGGGTTTCTTTGTTAACGTTGTATTTTCTACATCTCTTGCGTTCTAGTGTACGAATGTCCCGAGATCAATGTTCACTATTCCAAAACCACATGTTATTTTAAAAAACTGCATTTTGTCTCTAGTTTTTTGAGGGGTACGTTTTTATTAAAAAAGAATTATTATTATAAAATTGAAAAAAAATATTGCAATATGTCAACTTAAATTAGTGTTTTCAAATTACTTTCCTTTAATGGATAAATTAAATATTTTATTAAAAATAGAAAGAAAATTAATTTGAAAAAAAGTTAAATCGTAAATTTTGACGAATTCATCTATAAACAAAATTAAACCAAGATACATCTTTTAACAAAATTAGAAATATCCATTTAATTTGTATAGTCTTTTAAATTCTTCATTTATTGTAGATTTTTACATATTTTGAGAAAAGGCATTTTTTTTAAGTAAATAATCCATCTTTTATTTAAACATTCTTCATTTTTTTCTAATTCTTTAAATAATTTTTATAATAGTAATTTTATAAATAATAAATAAATATTTTATAATTTATAAATTAATATAATAATACTTCTATAAATTATTATTTTAAAACTTCTTTTTATAATAATAATAACTTCTTAAATAAAATAAATCTTTAAATAAGTGTACATTAAAACTTGTTTAAAACAAGCTTATATGTAGCGCCATCTGTTAGAAAATTTTTAAGTTATATTTTTTTTTTTATGCTTTGATTTTATGGCAATAATTGTTTTTATTGTGCACTTTTAATTTTTAAGCAGGTAACATACCCCTATTCATTGATTGAGAATTCAGATATATCTTATATAAAAAATAGACATTTAACCGCTCTCAAATTAAAACTACAGGGTGATTATAATTAAAGTCCCACTTTCAAAATGCTGTCAAAAAAGAACCACTCGTCACAATGAGTTCACATTCGAACTGAAAATATTTGAAGAGAAAAACGGTATGGTATCAAAAAAAAAATAGTTCCAAAGTGTTTGAATAGATGGCTTTGTGAGCGGTATAATGAAAGTGAATTCGGCTGCCAGTGATATTTTGAATAGAAATGGCAACGTATTTGTCATGAGTTGCACCTTAAACCAACTGTAGTATTCAATGTGCTTTATTGTTTCGGTTTTTGCCGGAAAAATTACTTCCAAGTCAAACAATAGTTGTGACACTTTGAGTGGAAAGTCCATCCACCACTGCAAGGTCATACCCAATTGCACGGAAAAAAATCGGTGGAACTTTTTGTTGATCCCATAAAAGCTTCCCCCTTCTTCAAGTATCTTTACTTCAATTTGAACTCATTGTGATGAGTGTTTCCTTTTTACAGCATTTTGAAAGTGGGACTTTAATTATAATCACCCTGTACTTAGAGTACTTATTTTTCCAGCATAACCTCAGTTTTGTAGAAACTCAATTCTGTTTTCGAGTATGACATACATGTATCACAAAATAAAAATTACTACAAACCAAAACTGTTCCCCCCTTAGACTTGATCGGGTAAAGATTTGACAACTTTAATACCTATGTGATGCCACCTCATGACTCAATTGTAAATAGCCAAGATAACATGCAAAGAGGGTTCGAATACGCTGGTGGCGTAAGTTGTGTTAGTATTTTTATTTCGCTTGGTAGACATCTAAGCCAAGCCCACGAATCCGTGTGGTATCATGGATGGAGGAAAGGGGGTAGCTTCTGTTGTGATGAAGCTCCGTAGGTAGAAGTCTGACTTGGCTCCATGAAGCTCTTGCAGTCATTTGAGACCTGAAAGGGGGATTTCGAACCACTACAAACATCTGTGACACTGCCGGGACTCGAACTAGAAACCTGGGGCATCGAGCGTCAGACACTCGGCCATTCAGGCACGTGAAGAGTCAATGGAGATTGTGCCTACAACCGGGATTGGTTTCATTTGTCATTCTACGTCATTTCGTGAACACTTTCGGCTAATGAGATCGGGATCTACAGTTTAGCGTGGATTCGAACCACTAACAGACATCCATATCATGGCCAGGATTCGAACCTGAAACCTGTGGTATCAACGGCCAGAGTGCTAGTCAACTGGCTATCAGTTCCCCCCCCCCCCACTAGAATCTAAAGATCTTCAATAAATGTTATTTTGTTTGCGACTCTGATCATTTTGTGAAATAGAGTAAAGCATTACAAAAAAAAAAAAAAAATCATAGAAATGAATATTTAATTTTTAAAATTATTTTTGGAGAAACATTATTGATAGACTAAAAATCTCAAATATTTAGAAAAAATTAAATTTACATATGTTGGCATCAAAAATAATGAACCCTTTCTTTTGAAAATCGTTGTAGGATAGTAAACCTTTTTCACACCAACAGCATAGAATATTAGTCGCCAACAATAAAGGTTGATGGCGAAATTCATAAGCTATCACAAAATATGCCAAGCCTTGAAATGTTAATTTAAAACTGATTCTAAATTAGTGCAGTCTATTCCGCAATGCAACAGAAGCTCGTTTTTCCATTCTAACGCAAGTGACGAGTCCCGTACAGATGAATGCTAGAGTGACCGTGAGAGCGACCAGCCATCACTTGACAGTGGACACTGACGATTATAAATGTCATGTGAGGAGTATGTTTGCCCTAAATTGGCAAGCTGTGTTATATTGCTAATCTATGGTAGAGGCAGAATAATCCTTTCTAAATTTAATCACTTTAGATATTAACATTAATGAACATTTACCGTTTGTTAGTAAAACATTATCCTTTAAATAGCTACGATAGCGAGTTAAAAGATTATTTCCATAAGGAATTATTCCAAATTCTTGTTAGAGTAAAAATTCTTTATAATCTTTCAATATATTTAAATATTTATCGCAGTTCCTCACGGGGTTTTTTTTTTTCCGAAAATTTTCCATCTACCATTCGTTCTTTCATCCTATTTTGGATTTATTTTACCCTTTCTCAATAATAGCACAATAATATCAATAGCAATAGCACAACGCTCAGCAATAGCTCAATAATATCAATAGCACACCGGGACAAGGCTTTTCTTTGAAGAGATTTCCATGCATTCCTCTGGGTTACAAGGGTCCTCCAATTCTCAACCTCCAGTAGAGCAAACTCTTTTCAACTGCGTCTATCCATCGCAACCTGAGTCGTCCTCTTCCTCTTTATCTCCGTGTCTTTGCCAAAACGAGCTTTTACAGGATTTAAAGCATCCATTATAAATGCAAGAGAAGCCCAGTTTCATCTATAGATCTGAATAAGTCTTATAATATCTGGGTCTTTATAGCATTTATGAATTTCTGCGTTGTACCGTCTTCTCCACCATCACTTTCTCCAACACCTCCAAGAATAGCCCTTAAAATCTTCTGTTCAAATACACCCAAATGGGCCTCATCAGATCTTGCCAAAGCCTAAGTTTCAGAGCCCTAGACCAAAATAGATCTAATAAGGGTTTTCATATAACAAGAATTCAGTTTTCTGCTTATGAACTGTGTTTTAATCTGATTTCTTGACCCGAAAAAGGCCTTATTGGCAGACACAATTCAATAATCTATTACATATTAAATATTTACCGTTATGCATCACTAGTTGTTGTTTTTTTCCCAGGAATTTTCGATCTACCATTCGTTCTTTCATCCTATTTTGGATTTATTTTATCCTTTCTCAATAATCTCTATCATTTATTTCATGAAAAAATCAAACTTTTTAAAGTCATGTGGGTACATGGTGATTCTGTTCATTATGGTGAAATTTCTATAAGAGACATTTAACCTATCCAAAGATATAAAAAAAAAAGAGGCAATACGCTTACTGCCCATTGAAACGATGCGGTTCAAATCAGATAGCTATTCAATATTGTTGTTCTAATGCAGCTGGCAATGCAGAGACAGTTCATCTTCATGCCTTAAGCAAGGGCTGCACCGCTGTTACTCATTGAGTACTCAAGGGGTGCGTGTAGTTTGAAGGTAGGCTACGGACGCGAGTCACACTACCCCATAACGCTCTACGATCCTATTAGGACCAGGACCTACGGCTTAAAGTGGATTCTAAACCCCTACAAACATCCATGGCACCGCTGTGACGGGAACCCGAAACCTGCGGTACCGAGTGCCAGAGCACTAACCACTCGGCCATGAGTCCCCACGTTATTCAATATTAAAATGTATGGCTTTGCTCTTAATTACCTCCCTGAATCTCCTGGTCTGCTGGCAAGACATGCCCTGCCTGCATGGGCAGCCGCCCAAGTATTTCCCTCCGTACACTTCTATGGAGGCGTCCATCTGGTTGCAGCGATCGCCTGGAAAGATAGGAATTAGGTGAATGAATAGACATGAATTGTTACACACATGCGAAACAAAGCTGGATACATTGGGTTTTTGAGGGTCAAGCTCTTAAACCTGAACGAATAAAACCCATGGCAACATGGCATACCTATAGAACCCAGTCTGGTGCATCTGCCGGTGCCGATCAGGTGGACAGTGTTACGGGCCAGGCAGCACTCGTCATCAGCACAGTCGTTGGCACCCTGGCACCTGATCCGACGTCTGCTACCCCTCGGCTGTAGGCGACGGCCTGTAATAATAAGACTGTGATACATATTTTTCTGTGTGAATACATCTCTAAAATCAAAAATCTAACAGATTGAGGCTTCATGACTGGCGCCATTTTGATACTTTGCTTCAGGTGGCGTTGTGGCTTGCGTCTGTTGTTTTAATTTTTTATATGAAAGCTTCTATAAGCTCGGTATGGGTAGCCGGCTCAGGATTGAAGTGTTACGTTTTGATGTCAGTCACTTCAAAACAATAGATTATTTGGAAAATCTAATTATATCATCGTATAGAAGAAAGATTCCAGTGCAAGTAGTGTGGTTCGGTTTATCGTTCTAAGGTCATTTTGCGCACACTTTAAGCTAATGTGACCGAGACCTACAGTTTAACGTGGATTCCGAACCATCAACTAACATCTATGACACCGACAGGGCTCAAACCTAAAGTCTGTGGTACCAACGGCCACAGCGAGGAGATCCAATTATTAAAACTGAATAAAACAGCTAATCTCGAAATAATTAAAAGGCAAATATGTTAGGTTTGATATCGAGAAGTGAAAAAATTATTAATTGGAATTAGCAGAGATGCTGGAATTACCGCTGTTATATCACGGATTCAAACATGCTATGGAAGTTAAAAAGGGCTTGTTTGAAAAGTTTCTGCGACAATTAACTTAATATGACAATAAAAACCACAATGAAATAAAAATTAATAATGTTCATTTGGTAATGTTATTTTTATAAAATAATTTTTTTTAAAAAATTAAAATTCAAGTACGAGGATATTTTTTAAAAAGTGCAAATAATGCATACTTATCCTTTTTGGTTTACTTTTTCTGAAAAAAATATTTTGTTAATACAAAAAATTGTGTTTATAAATAGCAATTCAATAAAAAAATGAATTTATTAAACGAATTTAAAGTAATTTATTCATACAAATTCATTCATTCATAGTAGATAAAACTACTCTAAAGAGAATTACAGGACGGCATGAAAAAAAAAAAAGTTGACCTACTTCAACCTTGGCGTTAATCATTGGTCCCCACATCGTTTTTTGTGTATTGCAAATATGACATATGCAATCGTTGAAAATTGCATGTATTTTGTATAAAGAACTTGTTAGATTTTATCTCTAATGATACATAGCCCCAGGTGGTTTTATTGCTTGTGTCTGTTGTTTTATTTTATGATGATAGAATGACTTCAAATATTTTATGATAAAAACAAATTCTGACTTGCGTTCTATTCAGCTACAAATTTTTAATTTTAATTGTGTAAATTTTTAATTTAATTTATTTTTTAAAATATACTTTGTAGGACTTGTCATTGCAGAATTCAAAATGCAGACCTATTGAAAACAAGTAGTGCGACAATTTAAATGAATTAATTTATAAAGCATCATTTTTTTTTTTTCTTAAGTTAATTTAATTTAAGTATTATAATATCAAAACGTTAGACGAAAAATTTTTTTTTGTTTTTGCGAATATGACAATTTTTTTTTTTTTTTTTTAACAGAAATTTATTGTTAAAAGTTCATATTTGAAATAATAATATTATTACTTTAAAATAATATGTTTACCTTAAAAAATAATAGATTTAAAAATTATTTTAACCACTGTAGTGTGCAGGTTGAGGAACCCGATTGTAACTGGGTGTGGTGGGGTTGAGATACTGCAGGCACAGGTTGGAGAATTCAGACAGCTATATGGACATGTGCACAAACACCACTCATATACAATTAGAGGCATACGCTATTTAACACATTTAAAGACAAATAATTATGGATTCGGGGAAGGACTCCACTTCTAGGTCGAAAACCCGATACTCAGGTACTCTCGAGATTTGCGAAATACACTTCCTCTCTTGGTGAGAGCCTGTAGGTCAACTGACCATTTCTCCTGAAAGTCACAGAGTAAGAGTAAAGTCTTGTCAGTGGGTAGGAGGAAGCTTAGTTACAAAATTTATTTTTAATTTTCGCTTCTTAATAAATGGAACTGAAATGCTTTTACACAGCATAAATTCAAGCTGCAATATTTTTTTAATGCAGTAAGAAATATCAATATATAAGTTACGTTTGCACTTTTAGATGTACTATTTGTAAACACTATAATTTGATAATTTTTAAAATATAATTGCTTGGGTACGCGCGGGATGCGCGAAATAGACTTCCTCTTCGGGTGAGAGTCTCTAGGCCAACGGACCCTTTCTCCAGAACGCTATAGGCGAGGCTCTTGCCAATGCCTAGGAAGAAGCATGATTCCATCACTACGTATTTAACACACAATTTATTCATTTTTCATCAAAAAAAAAATTTAGTTAAAAAATATTTCATGTTATGAACAAGACAGGGTGTATTTGATTTGAGACTTGAGACGCAGGTTTGAAAACTCTGAGATTTATTGCCATGCGCACAAACACCCCACACATGCAATTAGAGGCATGCACTATTCAACGCATTTAAAGAAAGATTATTATTGATTCGTGGAAAGACTCCACTTCTAAGTCGAAAATCCGAAACTCGGCTACGCACAGGGTATGCAAAATATAATACGTCTCCGGGTGAGAGACTCAAGGCCATCGGACCCTTTCTCCCTGAACGCCGTAGGAGGGGTTCTCGCCAATGCATAGGAGGAAGCATGGTTGCATTACTACATATTTAACAAACAATTTATGAATTTTTAATAGAAAAAAAAATTATTTTTTATTCCAAAAAATATTTCATAGTTGTGAACAAGAATTAAAAATTATATTCAATCTATTATTCAAATAAAAAGGTTAAAAAAATAAACACACTTTGAATTAATAAAAACGCATGGCAAATATTTTCCTCTAAAAATTATGTAAAATAATGACATTTTTTGCAATAAAATAAGGATCTTACCACAAAAGCCATGAAAACAGCAGCGATTGTCATCCACCTCATGATTGCAGCAAGCTGTAACGAACAGGGATTTTTATTCTTCGGAATGATCTGTTGTTTACCTTTTCGAAATGATCGTCAAACTGAGTGTTCGGTGTCATTTGAGCATCTTTTATTTGTCATCTAAGAAACCGAAACGTTTGCATAGTCACATTTTTGAATATTAATAAGAAGGACTCAATCCGTGGAAGACAAAAATAAAAATGTGTTAAAAATTCGAATACACGATCTGATATATATATTCGGAATCACGATTTTAGGAATCGTTCTATTAAATTCCATGAAAAGTAATTTTCTGCAACACAGGCCGATTTCGTGGCTATGGACAACCCCGGATTTCAAACAAAGCGTGCCGTCGCATTTCGAAATGCAGTATCAGCTGTCACCATTGTTCTTTTCGCACTGTGTCAACCGACCTTCCTGTTTTGGTGCACTGGGGACATTGCGTTACAGTTTTATGAAGTTTCATCACTATGTATGCAGAAGATGCTTTAAATAATAGTTCTATTTTTGGAAATTACAAATTTGTATTGTAATTATTACAAATGTGCATGGGCCCGAATGGTCGAGTGGCTAACGCTATGGCGCTCGTTACCCCAAGTTTCAGGTTCGAGTCCCGGCGGTGCCATGGATGTTTGTTGGGGTTCGGAATCCACTTTAGGCCGTAGGTTTCATATGACTGTAAGAGCATCACGGCGCAAAAGTCAGACTTCTACCTACGGGTGCTCCATCACAACAAAAGCTGCTTCCTTTCCCTCCATCCATGAGTAGATTACTCTTGGAATGTCCGTCCTGCACAGGGCATTGAGGATTAGTCACAAAAACAACATCAAATTTGTATTGTAATTATGACAAATTTGTATAGTAATAATTGTACAATAATATAATTATAATACACTTTTACAATACAACAACAACAAGTATTACAATACAAATTTGTACAGTTGTAATTATTTCAAATTTGTATAGTAATTATTATTTTGGAAATTACAAATTTGCATTCTGTATAGTAATTATGCAGCTTCCGGTTTTTGTGGAGAGGATCCGACAACAGGTAGTCAGCCAAAATTCATGTTTTTAAAGCAAAATTTGGTGGAGTTTTTCGTGGTTTGGTACCTCCAACCACAGGTATCGGTGGTTGGATGCCCTTCTTTCAATGAAAGTTGTATTTTTGGAAATTACAAATTTGTGCTGTCTTTTAGGCAGAATCCGCTTTTTTGTGGACAGTGTTAGACAACAGGTAGTCAGCAAAAAAATGTTTTTAAAGCAAAATTCGGTGGAAGCTTTCTTCCTTTAGTTTTAATATGCTCAATTTTTTGCTTAAGAATGAGCCTTCAAGGGTTCACATTTAAGAAACGCCTTGGCACGCTAACCATTGATTTGTGCAACTTAAACATGACATAAGAGGCCTGAGTGCCTGAGGCTTGTCTGTTACTCTATACTGTTTCCTCATTTCATGATACTGTAGCGTCTTAAATAAATCGCCCTTACAACCAACCATAGATCCTTCTCTTGTCCCAAAATAGTGATTATAATTATTTTAATTATTAGTCTCATAAATAAAAATTAAATTATATTTATTTTATAAGAAATCCTTCTTGCTGTTATTTGGAACAAATTACTTATTTTGTTGTTACTAATCTTCCTGCTGCAAGAAAGCCTACACCAGGTCCAGAAGACCCCATCGCAGGCGGCTGGGCCATGGCTAAGAGTAATACGTAGCTTTTAGGGAGGAACCACGAGGGGCTGCAACACAACGCTTGTTGTGACTAATCCTCAGTGTCCTTCAGTGCAAGACGAATATCCCATGAGTGATCTACTCATGGATGGAGGGAAAGGGGTAGCTTCTGTTCTGATGGAACACCCGTAGGTAGAAGTCTGTCCGTGGCGCTCTTACATTCATATGAGACCGGGACCTACGACTTAAAGTGAATTCCGAACATCTACTGGCATCCACGGGGCCTCCATAACTCAAACCCGAAACATGTGGTACGAAGCGACAGCCGAAGGGCCTGATGGCCGAGTGGCTCACTCCTGTACTTTTAACATTTTTTTTTTTTTTTTTTTGTGTTCCAATGCAGCTGGCAAACACTTAGACAGCTGGGTCTTCAATGCCTTAAGGCAAGCGCTGCACAGACGTTACTCACTTTGCATTACCCAGGGGCGCGTGTAAGTTGAAGATACGGACGTGGAGTAACAATGCCCCCGCAACGCTCTACGATCCTATTGGGACCAGGATCTAGAGCGGATTCCGGAAGGCCGGGATCTAGAGCGGATTCGGCGATCTTAAAGTGGATTCCGAACCACTACAAACATCCATGGCACCGCCGGGACTCGAACCCGAAACCTGTAGTACCGAGCGCCAAAGCGCTAGCCACTCGGCCATTCAGGCCCTAGTTTTAACATACTCAGTTTTTTTGCGTAGACATGAAGTTTCACAGGTACTTATGAAAAAAAAATCATTGAAGTACTGACCATGAAGCTAACCATTCGTTTGCGAAAAGTAAACATTGCCGAAGAACTAGCGCTTGGTGGCACATGTTTCGAGAGTTCGACTCCCAGGCGGCGCCATGGATGTTTATAGTGGTTCGGAATCCACTTTAAATGGTAGGTCCTGGTCTCCTATGATCATAGAGTGTTGCGGGGTAGTGTTACTCCGCGTCCGTAGTTTATCTTCAAGCTACACGCGCCACATGGGCATTGCTAAGTGAGTACCATGGTTGCAGCGCTTGCCTTAAGGCATCCAAGACTGTCTAAGTGTTTGCCAGCTATTTTTGAACAAAAAAAAAAAAACGTCTCGGCCTATACTAGACCTATAACGGCTTCAAAACTTCGGCACAGACAACCACTTTCCGGTTCAGGTTTTCACTTTATATTTTATTTACAAACATTATATGTATATATATATATATATATACAAATACAAACTTTTGGTTATTATACAAAGAAATTAATATTAAAATTATAAATTCGATCGTGAGATGAGAGATTGAAGATTTTCAGAGTCCTTGGGTCTACGTCGAATCTCAAAACGCGTGGTCTGAGGCAGACCTTAATTATCACACGGCGTGATACATGAAACCAAAAGGGGCTCACTTTGGAAACAGGATGAAACTTTAGTCTGTTCTGCCACTTCAGAGAAAAACAACACTCGTTTTCAACTCGCCGCATAGAACTCTCTTCTCCAAAACCTCCCTTTAAGAAAATCTGTCAAGAGGGGGAATCAGATTCTCTCGTTACTCATTGGGGGCATTTTCTCCGATCGTGGTCTATCACCCATCACAATGGAACAACTCATGGTGTAGTCCATATTTCACCTATAATTATTTCGACCTGTGAAAGTCGTACAGACAATCGCTAATTTCACGAGGTCTCATTATTCATGACACTGAATATCTGATATCAGATTTTAGTGTCAGGTTCAGCTTTAGTACAAAACACTCATAGCATGTATTATAACTACCCACAACACTGCTTGTCTGTTGTCAAATTTGAGTGAGGGGTTTTATTATGTACTTATCATAGAATATACATTCCGCTCTCTTCAGAACTCTTCACCCTTCACA
This sequence comes from Caerostris extrusa, assembly GCA_021605095.1. Classification (NCBI taxonomy): domain Eukaryota; kingdom Metazoa; phylum Arthropoda; class Arachnida; order Araneae; family Araneidae; genus Caerostris; species Caerostris extrusa. The sequence continues at coordinate 35,969 of BPLR01020370.1, read as the reverse complement.
AGTATTTTTACAGCTTTTTTTTTTCTATCTGTGCTTGTGTCGCTCAATGCAGTTAGATTTTTGATTCAATATTTATTAAAGAGATTATATAAGGTTTTTATTCATTCATTTGAAATCTAAGATATGATGTGCCTTAATACTTATTTCTAAATATTGTATTAGGTTTTATGTAGTTGCTTCCTTTTAACCCACCCATTTGGGAATGAAACAGAAAAAACAAAATAAATGTAAAAATACAATAAAAACAATACAGTTTTGTAGGAAGATTATTTAATTGTCAGTCACATTGCATAAAATAAATTTTTCTTTGCTTTATTAAATATAATTCTTTGATTTTCTCATCTCATCAATCAGACTACAACGTTATTTCTAAAATCTGAGTTTATTGTTAACAAGGATACTCCCAATCTTCACAGTCATCATCTCTTGGCTTTCCACCACCTGGACCTTGTTTCGGTTGCTGGCATCCAACTTCCCAGTCTTCACAGTCATCATCCTTTGAATTTCCGCCACCTGGACCTTGTTTAGGTTGCTGGCATCCTAATTCCCAGTCTTCACAGTCATCATCTCTAGGTCGTTCTCCACCAGGACCTCGTTCTCTTTTAGGTGCACATGGCAATTCCCAATCTGCGCAGTCATCATCTCTTGGTGGTTCACCTCCTGGTCCCTGCTCTTCCTCGGGAACTTCTTCATCAGGGACTACCTCATCAGGTTCTTCCACTGGAGGTTCGGTTTCTTCCTCTGGAACATCGGGTTCTTCCACTGGAGGTTCGGTTTCTTCCTCTGGAACATCGGGTTCTTCCACTGGAGGTTCGGTTTCTTCCTCTGGAACATCGGGTTCTTCCACAGGAGGTTCGGTTTCTTCCTCTGGAGCCAGTTTCTTCCACAGGAGGTTCGGTATCTTCTACGGGAGGTTCGGTTTCTTCCTCTGGAGCCTCGGTTTCTTTCACAGGAGGTTCGGTTTCTTCCTCATCTGTGACTTCTGGTTCAACAACATCTCCCTCAGTAACAACGTCTGCTGAAGTGGTTTCCTTGACTTCTTCCTCTGTGACAACTTCTGGTGTTGTGACATCCTCATCAGTCACAGGAGGATTGGTTGCAGTTGGTTTTTGGCATCGAAGGCTGTTCCTTATTTTTTGTTCCTGAAAGAAATTATCAAAATTCAAAGAGTTTATAATAATTGTGGTGGCATTAAACTTTTAACAAATTTAAAAAAAAAAAAACTTTTTCTTTAAATTGGAGGGCTGGGGGACATTTTGGATGACTACATTATATTATGGTATACTATGCCGCATGGTACTATGGTATACCACGTTATCCTCGTTGTATCTGATAAGAAAACCAAGAGGACGGATCCTGAGGACGTCATCAGCAGTTAATTGTAGGATTGCCAGGTGGAAGCTCCACCACTAAAAGGAAGGAGAAGATGAAGCAATTTCCGAAATGGCTTAGATTTATTTCACCTTCTTTTAATCTGCTTTGGTTCCAAAGCCAGTCCTTCCTGGTAAGGGGAGTAGAGCATAATAGCAGCGCACTGCTGGTAAACTCGAATGTTCCTTTTATGGCATATTTTTCCTACCACAGATTAAGATATTTCTAAAACTGCTTATGCCTGTTTCACCATCTCTTGTTCCCTTCGATGCATAAACTAAGCCTTGCTGGCAGAAACACTACCGAATCTACTCGAGTCTATTCAATGCTTAAAATATGGTCACCTTTTGGTGTCGTCCTTTAATCAAAAAATAACGATTGCAATGCATGCTACCGGCAGATGCGATTCTCAACCTGATGTCTGTTCTAACACGAAAGGATGAAGAGATTCCTGAAAAGGGCTTACGTTTGTTTCACCCTCCTTGATTCCCTTGGGTTCGCAGGCCAGCCCCTCTTGGCAGGGGCAGTAGCGCATGAACTTGCCGCCATAGTAGTCCATCTTGGCCTCCTCCTGGCTGCACTTACCGCCTGAGCACAAAAATACAGTGTACACATTACATTAAGATCTCAAATTTTTAATGTGTATACACATTACATTAAGATCTCAAATTTTTAATGTAGTATACACATTACATTAAGGTCTCAAATTGTTAATGCAATATACACATTGCATTAAGGTTTCAAATCGTTAATGCTATATACACTACATTAAGGTCTCAAATTGTTAATGCAATGTACAGATTACATTGCATTACATGTACTCATTACAATAATTTTTAATTACATTAAGGTTTCCAATTGTTAATTCAATATGCACATTGAATAAAGATTTCAAATTGCTAATTAATTTATGGTTTCAAATTATTATTACAATATATAGGTTACATGGAGGTTTCAAATTGTTAATTACACTAAGGTTTAAAAATCACCACTTTTTAAGATCGTTACATTAAGGCTTTAAATTGTTAATACAATATATACATTGCATTAAAGTTCCTAATAGTTAATACAATATATACATTACATTATAGTTTCTAATTGTTAATACAATATATACATTACATTAAAGTTTCTAATTGTTAATACAATATATACATTACATTAAAGTTTCTAATTGTTAATACAATATATACATTACATTAAAGTTTCTAATTGTTAATACAATATATACATTACATTAAATTTTCTCATTTTAATATCATATCCACAGTAGATTACAGTTTTAAATTATTAATTACATTAAGGTTTCAAACGTGTTATTTTTTATGCACATTACGAACAGCCAACTGATTGAAGATGACAGGATGAAGTTCTGCATCCGAAAGGGCTCTTAGGAGCAAGTGTTTCGCATTTTCATACCGACCGAGGAAAAAATAACAGAGAACACTCTAACCAAGTAGTCTGATTATTAACGTGAGACGCTTTCCACGTCAGAATCGCCCCCGAGTCTCCTCGTTTCTGAAAGCAGTGACTACAATAATACTGCAAGATGATTCGAACCTTTATCTTCTTGCATACTAGATTTATACATCGCAACTGAGCCACGAGTCGGACAGCAAATTAGGTTTAGTTCCTTTATTGGAAATATTTTTATATTTAATATATATATATATATAAATATATATTATATAATATATACTATGGTTACTTCTCCCATCATTCTAACTTGCAAGGGGGCGCAAAACCCTGGGTAGGGAGTAAAAGGAAGACTCAAGTTTTACCGTTTCATCTCATATTTGCTAAGATGCCACTCTACCCAGTGGCAAAATGTGGGGCCTGATAGTCGAGTGGTTAATGTTCTGACGCTCGGTACCGTGGGGTTAATGGATGTTTGGAGTGGTTTGGAATTCTTTAAGCCTTACCGGTCTCATAGCACATAGAACGTCACAGAACCCAATAAGACTTTTCAAACATGATTTACAAACTGTAAAGGGGCACTCATCTCTATGTTCAGTGATTTGGTGTGGTGTAGTAGTGGCAAAGTGTGCGCCACAATCTGAAACTATCCTAATTTCAGTGTCGTATAAGATAAATAACTATCTCTCATTTCTGTGTCGTATAAGACAAATCCGAAAGATTTTCACCAAACAACCTGACTATTGATGTGAGATGGTTTTACACACATTGTCACAATCATTGTCGAATCTCCTTTTCCTGAAAGCAGTGACTACAATTATGTCACCAACGTATTTGAACATCTATCATCCTGCCCAGGCCAGTCCATGGCGCAGTGACACAGATAAGTCTGGCCTGTATAGAAGCATTGGTAGACAGGCTGCCTAGTTATGAAGTCATCTGACTTTTCATCCTTACGACAAGCACATTCAGAGCAGTTACCCCTAAAAGTCCTCGGAAGGCACTGTTCTTCCATCCTTCTCTGTTCGTTGATTGAATGAGGCCTAACCTTCTTCCGAAGGACATATATTCCTCGGTTTAGAGGGGTGGGGTGATGAGAAAAGAAAAAAAAAAAAGAAAAGATCTCACCCTGGAGAGAGTGTCAGTGGACGTTTACCTGATCTCGCCAGCCTTAAGCACAGTCCCCTCTTCATCATCTGGCTGGTTGTCAGGGCAACGCAACAGCGTCCCGGTCCGCAGTCATCCTCTGTGCTGCAGAATGTGCACGTGACGGCTGCCTAGACAGATACAAGCAAAAAAAACACCTTGAAAGCACCATTTCTCAATCGGAAAATATATTCGATTGTTTTGTTTTGTCGTTGTGGTTTATAGTTTATTTTAACACAGAAAGCTATTCAACTAACAGTGAAAAATTATAAAAATAATGTGTGTTGGTAACGTAAAAAATACAAGGTTAAACAAACATAATATATTGGTACCAGGGCTGACATTTGCTAGCTGAATTTGAAAACTCATTGCCACCATAGAGGAGTATCATCGGGATATCCAGTTTGGCGAAATCATACCCCTCATGTGATTTTTACATTGTAGTTTAACATTTAACATGTGAGATGATAGCTTGGTGGTTTTTGGCAACATTCTTTACATTTGGCCGCTACTATTCTGAGCTGTTGGCGCAAAGGGTGAAAAAAATATATTATCTTGCAATGGTTTTCAAAAGAAAGAGTTCGTGTTTTGAGATATCAATAAATGTAAATTTAGTTTTTCTAACTATTTGGCATTTATATTTTATTGATAAATTCCCATAACCCCAAAAGATTAAAAAATAAAATATTCCTTTATATGAACTTTTTCTAATGTTTTATTCTATTCCAAAGAAAATGACCACAATCATAAACGAATTCTTTTCTCTAGTAAATAAGCACTTGTTTAAATAAATGCATGACTCGAGAAGAAGAACGTCTCGGAATTTTCAGAATCGTTTCTTAAACATATTTACGTTTTCTAAATAAATTCGTGCAGGGAAATGTAGCCAAGCAGCGATGCAGCGCCAAATCTAGCAACAAAATGGACGGATTATGTTTGTCCCAACTTTCTGTTCCTTTAGAATAGAGAGATGCGCACTGATTTTATTACTTCTCTATGGTTGGAACTATTTCCTGAATATCAAAAAGAAGTTAATTTTTCCTATAACATATTAATGGGTCGTAATAATTGAAAAGAATGTGTTTATGTCATCATAGTGAATAGTGTTAATTACAATTATTGTTGCTATTACAATTAATGATATTAGTGTTAATGTTAATGTATGTCAATGCTAGTGGTAATGTTAATGAATAATTAATGTTGTTCATTGTAATTTGTTCGTAGCTACAATGAACAGCACTAATTGTAACGTTTGTATATTGTTTAACAATGCTCTCACCTTTAAAATGAAAATACCCTCCTCACAGTAGGTATAAAAATCACATTTTTTTCAGCTCAATAATTGTTCAATATAAAATACCGATATAAAAATTGAACGCAATTCCGATAATGACAGAAAACTTGACCGACATCAAAATACAACGTCATTTCCGTTCCGTAATCATTGACCTACAGACTATCGTATGAAAACTGACAAGCGACCAAGTCAATCGTGTTCAAACACTTTGGTATTCCTTTTATTTTAGGGCTACCGTCTACAAATTAAAAAAGAATCTTTTAAAAATTATATTGCGCTGAATATGCCTACCACATCATATTCATTTTTCATTGTTCATTGATAGAAATTAGAATAGAGGTTGACTTCTATGTAATATGATTTTTCTCATAAAAATAAAATGTTGTGCATTTGTGTTATTTGTAACTAAGAGATAATATTGAAAGAATTGCGTTCTATGTTATACACATATATTAAAATATATTTTTCTATTTATGTATTCTGAAATAATTATTTTAACTACAGCAATATTTTTCTTTTTAGGTAAGTAACTCTTCCTTGGAATGTCTTTAATGGGAAAAAGATTCCTTATAGAAATCATGGTAGATCCGAACTTCTTCTGGAAAAGTATCATTTTCTGCTCTTATAACAAAATATTTTCGGAAATAGTATATGGTATGAATATTTTAAACAAAAAAGAATGCTTAGAATCTTCTTTATATACTTGAACATGGCTAAATTATGCATTGTTCTTTATAGGTGACTTAATATTGTTTTTAAAAATACAGATAATCATGAAACAGTGAAAAAGTAGAATTACATTTCAAAAGTTTTTTTAAAAGAGTTGTTCTAACTTCTTTACGTTTAAAATTTTTCTGAATTGTTTGAATTTGTGTTATAAGAAATAAAAAAAGAAAAAGAAAAATAAACAAAGTTTAATTTAAAAAATTTAAATACAACTAATTTCTTTACCTTGTAAGATATTTTTTATTTAAGTTATTTTTGAACGAAACAAAAATAGTATCTTTATAATTTTTTATATCTTTTTATAATTTTATATAAATTTTTATTCTTTTTTTATTATATATATATCTTTATATTTTTTATATAAAAATATTATCTTGATTATTTTTTATATAATTTTTATAAAGATAATATAATCTTTAAAATATAATAATATAAAAATATTATCTTTCTTTTCTATAAATATATATCATAACATAATCTTTATGTTTTAAAATTGTTATGATAACTTATTTGTTTAATATAATACAAAAACAAATTTTCAAAAATATCTAAAAATCTTTAAAAATCTAATAAAAGAAATATTTTTATAATAAACAAAATGTTATCTATTAACATTACATATTGTTTTCTTTTTGCATTATTATTAAACGCAAAAATTCCACTTTAAATTAAATGTCTGAACATTCTTTAACAGCAAATGTTTGCATTTAAGCGTTTTTTATTAAAAAGAATCAATTAATTTGATGGTTTTAAATTTTTCTTTTTTTGTAAAGCTTTTTCTTAAATTTTATTCTGTTTTTCAATTGGAATCAAATAAGCTAAACTGAAAAATATCGATAGTATCGATGTTCTACAGAAACTTCCTTACCTTTGTAATAAATTTAAAGAAGTAGGGATTTTTTTCTACAATGTGTAAAATCCCTTTATTGCAGTATTTAATGTCGTGTAATAGGGAAAATGAAATCAATTTTTGGACGTGTTGGGAAATGTCTTTTGATAGGAGGAATTTCTAAAATCTCAGTTTATCAGAAAAAACATCTTAATGTAAGAAAGCTGTAATATAAGGGGGATTTTACAAAATACTGCTATTGTTTTAGAACAAATTATTTTAAGAATTTCATATTATACAGAAGTTAGCTTTCTGTGATATTTAATGTGTTTATTCCAGTTGTTTTTCTACAAAAAATTTCATAACGCACCTATTATAATGATTATTTATATAGTTGATCTACATTTTATACGCATCATTTATTGGCATGTGCATTTGCTCTTTTTTTAAACAGAAATCCATGCAAATCCATCCAATCCAAATCCATTTTATAAATTTTTAATTTTTCAAAAATATATTTTAGTAAATGATAACAAAAAATGTAATAAAATAAATTTAGTTAATCGTAAATTATAAAATTATTTTAGTAAAATGTATTAAAATAATTTTAGTAAATAATAACAAAAATGTAACAAAAAAATTCTGTTCAGAATTTTTTAAACCCATCTATTAAATTCACCAAAACTTCAGAAATTCATTTTATCTCACCTCGAATTTACAATATGATATTTAGTTTTTTTATTAAATTAAAGTTTTTTTTACCATTTTCAGACTACTTTTACAGTGATAAATTATAAATTTTATGGTTTTTAAAAATGCTTGCAAAGCATCTCCTATGACATTATTTTAAATGATTGTAAAATGAAAAGCATAAAATGTATTTGGTTTATAAACAAATATCAGTTTGAAATGAATAACTAAACACAAAATATTTACTAAGCAAGCCGCGAAACCATTGTACATGACAACAGGACTTACAATTGATAAGCATTGTATATAATTATTATTAACTTATTGGGACATATATTACCCCTTATTTTATTATTGGCACGTATTGTGCATAATAAGTGTATATATGACCGGCATTGTACATGACAACAGGACCTACAATTGATGCGCATTGTACATAATTTTTATTACATTATTGGGACATATCTTATTATTAACGTGTAGTATAGTTAGAGAATTTTTCTTTAATATATTATAAATAAAGGGAATTTTTTTTTTTTTTTTTTTTTTTGCTAATGAATAAATTTTTGATTTTATATACTAATTTTTTTTAAATAGTAAATGATAACAAAAATATTGTTACGAATTTTTTTATTAATCTATTAAATTCACCAAAACTTCATAAATTCCTTTTATCTCACTTTGAATTTACAATATGATATTTAATTTTTTTTTAATTAAATCACGGTTTATGATTTTTTAAAAAAATTTTTTACCACTAATAAACTATTTTTACGGTAATAAATCATAAATTTTATGGTTTGTAAAAACGTTTGCACATCAACTCTTATGAAATCCTTTTGTTGTTGTTCTAATGCAGCTGACAATACAGAGGCAGTTTATCTTTATGCCGTCAGCAAGGGCAGTTACTCATTTAGCACTACCCAGGGGCAACGTGCAGCTTGAAGATAGGGTACGGACGCAGAGTCACACTACCCACAATGCTCTATGATCGTATTGGACCGGGACCTACTGGTTTAAAGTGGATTCCAAAACCACTAAAAACATCCATGGCACCGCCGGGATTTGAACCCGATACCTGTGGTACAGAGCGCCATAGTGCCAGCCACTCGGCCATCAGGCCTCATGAAACTATTTTAAAAGATTGTAAAAAGAAAAGCATAAAATTTGTTTGGTTTATAAACTCATTATCAAAATATTCGGTTTATATAATTATTATTATTATCCATTTTAAATGAGTAACTAAACGTGTCATATTTACCAAGCAAGCCGCGAAACCAACTATACCGAGTATCCACTTCATTCTTTGGTGTCACCTCGATGAAGAATCCACAATCAATGACGATCATCTTATACTCTTATTGTGATAATACTTGTTTTTGCAACCGACAGATGGTATCCTGTGGAAAAATTCAGTTTTTTATCAGATTACTCCTTTATATGAAACAGGCGCAGCATGAACCATCAGATTATCAAACACTTGAGTTTTTGTTTTATTATAGTATCATGATCTTTAGAAAACACATTGAATTGGGTAGGGTTCGATCCAAGATTAGAGATATTTCTTTACCCTTGAAACGTTGGCAAGAAATCCCTTTTACTCTAGATTCATGTTTTAGCCTCATAGTAGTCATAAAATAGAGAGCGTCCTCCTAGTCTAAAGGAACAGAAACATGGGGCAAAATCTCCCGTCCTTTTCGTACTAGAGTGGGCGCTACATCGCCCCTTGGCTACTTTTCCCTGCGCACATTTATTTAAAAAAGGTAAATATATTACGGAGCAATTCAGAAATTTCCGTAAAATTTTTCTTTTCAAATCATACATTTATTGAACTATGGGCTTACATACTATGCAAATACTTTACTTACTATATGATCGTTTAAAGTACTATGTGCTTACTATTTATTTGCTGTGAGCTATGTGCTTACATTTACTTACTATGTGCTTAAAAATAATTAAATACGAGAAATATTACTTTGCTTTTATACATAACTGGGATCATTTTGTATGAAATAGAATAAAACATGGCAAAAGGTTCACAATGAATATTTTATTTTTCAATAATTTTGGAGGGAAAATATTTGCAATACAATTGATGAATAGAATCTAAATGACAGATCTTAAAAAAATTTAATTTACATTCATTTATAGCTAAAAAGAGCTAACTCTTTCATTTGCAAATCGCTGTAGTATAGTAGACCTTTTTTATCTCTTTCGCACCAACAGCATAGAGTATTAACAGTTAACAGTAACCATGGTTACTAAAAATCGAAGTTTTATTGCATATGTTAAACTGCAAAGTGAAGAGTATGAAGGAGTATCACGTGAGGAGTAAGTTTGCCCACAATCTTGCAACCCGGATACGCACTTATGCCGATATGCACTGCCTACTATGCGGATATGCCAGTAGGCAGAGGGCTTCTGCCCTCCATAGGGCTGTTGCGCCACTGATGATGATGATGAAAATTAATGTTAGCTATTGGTAGCCTGGTGGCTAAACTCTCAGCGCTCTGTGGTTTCGGGTTGGAGTTACGGAGGTAGTATGAATATTTGTAGCGATCCAGAATCCACTTTAAACCGTAGGTCTAGTCTAATATGACTGTGGAGTGGTGGCAAATTGAGAACCCTACCCATAAAAAGCAAACATCTCAGTGTCTCGAAATCTGCCAGTAGGCATGCCCACCATAGTACTGTTACGCCAGTAGAAAAAAAAAAAAAAATGCCACATATTGCATCATGTGTATGTATAGATTACTGTATGTATAAACGGTCCCGACCTTCCTGTCCCTTCATTAATACAGCATAATGACTTTTTATCCACTATCTCCGAGTGTGAAACAAACCCTTTGAGGTCGACAATTTTGCGGGGAAACCCCGATTGTTTTTAATTCATACCGAAATTTAATTACTTCTCTCGCATAACGCTCGTCTGTTATTGGATGGCTCGAAGGGGAACTCTCGAGGAAAAAGTTCGCCTCTCGCGTCGACAACGGAGCTTTCGTTCTGTACACCCCTCCCGAGAAAAAGGAACGAATTATTATGGATAAATGAGTAATTAGGGGGAGGCGAAGAACATTCGAGAGTCTTCTCGGGAGCAGCCGACCGGAAAATAGGACTCTAATTAATAATTGCCGGCCCCTTTTTCACTTTTAAAAGGCTCGGTTGAATGTCGCTGAAAAGGAGAATGCGTCCGCTTTAATTATTTGCGTTTTAAGATGACGCACTAAAAAGGTACAAGTTAACATGCACAAATCACTCTTGATCCTTTAAGAACTGGGGTCTCCAACTACGGCCCGCGGGCCAGACCCGCCCGCCAGTGTCATCAATCCGGCCCGCAATAGCGAATAGCTTATTGTTGCTGTTAAAAAAACACAAGTTGGATAAAAACACAGAATGATTATAACTCGGTTTTATTGACTCGCTAGGTAAAGCTTAACTACAAGCATAATACGCAGAAAATTTAACTTAAGTATAACAACTAACAAATAATTGTAATGAACCCCACTAACATTATAAACTAGTGAACATCCCGCTGTTACCCTAGATATTTATACCTACCTATTTCCGCTTTTAACCAATAGATGTCGTCAAGTGTGATGGTCGTATCGATACTCACAATAGTAATTGTAGTACTTAATTGAACCAGCGAATTTAGCAAGCGTATGCTCGCTCAGAGCGCGTACTCGGCGACTGGCTTAGAAATTATAGATAATGGCAGAAAAATGAAAACGGTTTTGGCCCTTGGTACTTACTGAGTAAACAGTATGGCCCTAAGGCTGAAAGTTTGAGACCCCCGATTTAAGGTATCGGTGAGTTCGCTGGTTTACGAGGGATGTGTTTGTTACACGACTGGTATAATCTTAGTTATCATATTTCAGAATGTCAAGTTTTGTATTCTTTATTAGTTATAATATTAAATTTGTGTAAATAACAAATTTTATTTACTTAATATTTTATCAAATTAATGCAAATTAATTTCATGGCATCACAATTTACTTTCATAAACGGAGTTTAATTAACATCTTAGTCGTGGAATCCTTTTACGTGTCTTTCTAACCGAAAAGTTACTTTCAATTTTTAATAATAATGCTACGTCTAGCCAAATATTGTAACAAATGTTTTCTAACTTGAATATAGTGAATATATCATAACTAACTTGAATATATCAAACAATAAATTATAGTTTAAAAACAACTAAAAACACGCTTTTAGAGTTAATCAAACTAAAAGTAAAAAATAATTGTTAACATAAGAATAAAATGACTGACGAGAAAATGAATGTCACTGTTCTAAAAGCGTGGTGTGCTCTATATCAATCGTTATAATTTTTCACTAGTTTCATTCCGAAATGCAGGGTTAGTTTAAAATATCACACAAAGCACCCCATGCTTTTAGAACAGTGACATTCATTTTCTCGTCAGTTATTTTATTCTTATGTTAACAACTATTTTTTACTTTTTAGTTTGATTAACTCTAAAAGCGTGTTTTTTAGTTTTTTAAACAATATTTTATTAGTTTGATTAACTCTAAAAGCGTGTTTTTTTAGGTTTTTTTAAACTGTAATTTATTGTTTACTTTTTTAATTTGATTAACTCGTGTATTTTTTAGTGTTTTTAAACTATAATATTTAAATGAGGTTCCGGTACGGAGGATTGGAATTATAGTTCTTACAATAATTTAATTGTGAGTAAAAACAAAGGCTAAATGCAAATATGTCGAGCCAGCTAGATTCGAACAGGCAATCTTCTGATCCGTAGTCAGGCGTTTATCCGTTGTGCCACTGTCCCACATATGTTTGAATGTTTTAGGTACTTTCATTCTACAAGGGTTAAATTGTTCTTCATAAGTTAAAATAAAAAATCACTCATCCTGGCGATCCTAATCATGATGAGAAAATAAACTTATCAAAATATTTTAGTGTCGTCGATCCTTGATAAGTCTACAACGTTTCAATTAAATCGATCGCTTAAAGTAGGGCAAAATCGAGCCCAAAGAGTCAGTTACAAACATACAGGTGAAACTAATAAAAGCGTATTAAAACGGGATGAATTTCTCATAGTAGTTTACATTAATAAATAATTATAATAGTTATAAATAATTATTAGACTATGTCTAGTGTGTGTTTGGTATATCGTCACTAAAAAAAATACATTTTTCACAATACTTTACACTATTAAAAATTCAAATAACAAATAATTGTTGGAATAAATAAATTATTATTATTATTATTTAATAATAAATAATTACTAGACTTGTGTAATGTATATTTGGTGCATATTTTACAAAAGAAACTATACTTCTCACTATATTTAACATTAAACAATTAAAATAATAAATAGTTATTACATTTAAAAATAATATTTAGAATAATAAATAATTATTAGATTTGCATATTGTATGTTTGAAGTATATTCATAAAGGAAAACGCTTCTTACTGTAGTTTACATTAGTAAACAATTCATATATAATTATAAAATTTTAAGTAATTATTAGACTATGTATAGTTTATGTTTGGCATACCTTCACAAAGAAAAATAAACTTTTCACAATACTTTACACTATTAAAAATTCAAATAGTAAATGATTGCTGAATAAATAAATTATTATTAATATTATTTATTAATAAATAGTTATTAGACATGTAGTGTATATGTGTATTTTTACAAAACAAAATGCACTTCTCTATTTAACATTAATAAAGAATTCAAATAATTAATAATTATTAAATGTATAAATAATTATTAGAATAATAAATAATTGTTACATTTGTAAATAATTACTAGACTTTTATAGTGTATGTTTGGAGTATTTTCAAGAAGGAAAACGCATATCTCACAATAGTTTACATTAGTAAAAATTCATATAATGAATAGCTATTACATTTATAATAATTATTAGAATGATTAATAATTATTAGACTTGTGTAGTGTATTTTTCTTATTAGAAATGCACTTCTCACATTATTTTACATTAACAAACAATTAAAATATTATTTATTAGTTCATGAATGATTTTTAGAATAATAAATAATTATTAAACGTGCATAGTGTATGTCTGGTGTATTTTAACCAAGGAAAATGGCGACCTGGTGGCCACTCTGGCCTTTGGCATCACAGACTTCAGATTCGAATCCTGGCGGCGGAATGGATGCCACTTAGTGGTTCGAATCCACTTTTTAAACTGTAGGCCCCAGTCTATTTAGCCTAAAGTATGCACAAGATGACCGTAGAGCTACAAATCAAACTTAGGAAAAAGTATTTCTTAAAATATTTTACATTAATAAACAATTTTAATAACAAACAAGTAATATAAAAAAATTTTTAATCAATTCCTGCTTTTTTTTTCAATATATTGCAGAAAGTCCTTTATAAATAATTTTCATTCATTTTTTTTAAGTTTATCTGGCGCCATCTATTATTAGATACATTCAACTGAAATCTAAAAAAAAAAAAATTAAATAAAAATAAATTACTGAACCAAATTAAATGACTGAAACCAAAATTTTAATTAATGAATTAATATTTGAAAAAAAAAACCCGAGACTTTTTCGGAACAACTCATCTAAAACCTGGTTTCACTTTTATTTTAAACATCCCTGATCAGCCCAGGTTTAAAGTTGTTGCCCTTTTCAGACTCCTGACGGGCCATGATTGTACGGCCAATCATCTTTTTCGATTGAAAATATTTGCAAGCCCAAAATGCATGCTCTGCAGTCTTGGAGAAGACATGGATTCATCTCACCTTCCTGTCTGCCCTGCACTTGTTTCCTCTACTGTGTAGGGTCGTTACTGGGAGGCTAGGGCCCTTATGGGCTAAACATGTCACTATGTGATTTCCTTCGATTCTCGTTGTTGTTTTCATGTTCTTTGTGTTCTTTTTTTATTATTATTTTATTACTTATTGTAGCCTGCCATTTTAAATAAAAACAAAAAATTATTTGAAAAAAACTGTATTAACATCCAGTGTCACCCACTACAAGTTTCAAAAAAATGTATTTGAACTTGAGTGGATGGATAAAAAAGTATTTTATGAACGATTGAAAATTTGAACAAGATATAAATAGGGAGAGTGTGAGCTAATAGAAGGAATTGAATAATTATTAGACTTACTATTTAACTAAAACAGCCCAACCATTTTTATATCTGCAAGAATTTTTAATTATACCGTTGTGACGGCAATATATTTTGTTTTAAATTTAATATTTAACAAAAATATTCATACATTATTAATATTGTAATACCCTGTTCTTGGGCAGAGTATGTAAGCTCTGGCGCTCGGTGACGCAGGTTTCGGACTCGAATACCGGCGTTGTCATGGATGCTTGCAGTGGTTCGAAATCCACTTTAAGCACTATGTCCCTGTCTAATATGACCGCATGACCTTGTCTAATATGACCGTGTGTCCTAAAAGAAAAGGAAAAATCATATATTTCATATTGTAATACTAAATGCCTCAATTTCTGGTAAATCGACAGAAAGTGATATTTGCAACTTTTGAGAATTTTTTTGAATTTGATAAAAAAATTTAAAAAAAAAATATTGAGGGAAAAAAACTTGTCCATGATTTTTTTTTTCAATACAGATGAACAAATTTACATAACAAACATCCTACACAGTCCAATCACATTAATGTGACCACAGTCAAAAGCCAGAATAGACACTCTTGTATATTCTGGCTTTAAGTGGAGTGTGGAATGGAGTATTATGGTATTTAAGTGGTAATAAGTGGAATTTTTTATATACACTCCACTGCAATGTGCTGCCACCTGCCTTTTGTGAATGGTTATTTCACGTTCACGTCGAAAGTAGGTGGTGGTCATATTAATGTGACTGGACTGTGTATATGTAATGAAGGAAAATCATAATCTTCAAGGACGACTTTTAAGGGTTAACTATCCTAAATTTGCATATCATAGTAATTTAAAGGGCCGGATGGCCGAGTGACTAGCTCTCGGTGGGGCAGGTTTCGGGTGTCCGGCGGTCATGGGTCCCGGTGGTGCCATGGATGTTTGGAGTAGTTCGAAATCCACTTTAAACCGTATGTCCCGGTCTAATATGACTATTGGCTGACAACTCTATCACGTAAAAAGAATCATCTATCGTCTAGAAATTTGCCAGTAGGCAGGCGGCCTTGGCCCACCATGGGGCTATTGCGCCAATGATGATGATTATGACTATTCCTATTTGAATTTTTTATTATAATAAAAAAAAGTCTTTTCTTTCAAATTGATTTATTTTTATGACTTTAAATAAAAAATGCTTTTAAAAAATAGCCACTTAAACATCATTTTTTACTTAATATTTTTTGTTATTCAATTCCTTCTATTAGCTCACACTCTCCCTATATATATCTTGTTCACATTTTCAATCGTTCATAAAATACCTTTTATTCCCTCACCAAGTTCAGATACATATATACAACTTGCAGTGGATGGCACTTGATGTTAATAGAGTATACTACTGTACTACTTTATACTACTTTTTATGCTCACTTTTTATACACTCAAGTTCAGATACATTTTTTTTTTTGAACTTATAGTGTATGACACTGGATGTTAATGCAGTTTTTTCAAATATTAATTCAGTAATTAAATTAATTCATTCATTTTAGTTTTTTTTAGATTTAAGTTGTATATATCTACCCATAGATGGCGCCAGATAAACTTAAAAAAATGAATGAAAATTATTTATAAAGGACTTTTCTGCAATAGAGGGAAAAAAAATAGTAGGAATTGATTTTTAAAAAAATTATATATTTCTTGTTATGACTTTAAATAAAAATGCTTTTAAAAAATGGCCACTTAAAAACATTTTTTTACTTCATATTTTTTTTTATATTTTTGATCGAAATACAAAAACCAACTCAAATGCCAAGGATCAATTGACTCCAAAAAATAAATAAATAATAAAAAGATAGACCTGATATACTTCTTTGTAGCCTTCTTTCCTTATAATAAATAACGCCACACCCTAACAGTGTCTGCGCCGGTTAAAAATAACCAAACACGAAAATGCTGCAATAGATTGATTAACACGTGAGTATAAATCTCTCTTTTTTTTTCTCATGGTGTCGTTTTTTGTTGCCATTAAAAAGAGAAGCAAAGCACAAAAAAAATGAAAAAGGGGGCCACGCACTTTTAAAGTACCAATATTATTTTTGTCAAGGCGCTGATTAATTGGCTCCTGAGCGGAAGGCCGCGATCCATTATTTCTGCGAGATAATCTGAAGACGCGGGTGTCAGCGGCAGGCAGCGCCATGCATCACTCAGGGGGCGCCCTGCGGAAGGGGAGGGGGGTGGGGACGGAAGAAGATGTAGTACGCCGATTTCGAATGAGATGCACCTCAAAGGCAAGTTGAAGTTCGATCACAATGCCGGCATTAGTGTAGTCACTGATTGAGTCAAGGGGCCTGAAGGGTCGAGTGGCGTGAGTGGATGTTTGTAGTGGTTCGAATCCACTTTATGCCGTAGGTCCCGGTCTCCCATGACTGTAAGAGCGTCACGGAACAAAAGTCAGACTTCTACCTACGGATACTCCTTCACAACAGAAGCGGCTCCCTTTCCCTTCAACCATGAGTCCATACGGGTTCGTGGGCTTGGTCTAGATTAGATATCTACCAAGTGGGATAAGTAACAACAACAAACAAGATTGAGTGTGTTGTTGCTTCATGCAGATGGCAATACAGATAGAGTTCATCTATATGCCATCAGCAAGCGCTGCAGCGCTTTCACTCATTAAGCACTACACAGGGGGCACGTGTAGCTTGAAGATAGACTACGGACGCGGAGTAACACTACCCCCGCAACGCTCTACGGTCACATTAGACCGGAACCCACGGCTTAAAGTAGAATTCGAACCACTACAAGCAGCCATTGCTCCGTCGGGATTCGAACCCGAAACCTGGGGTACCCAGTGCCAGAGCGCTAGCCACTCGAAAAAGTATAGTGTGGTAATAAAGCAGAGAGCGTTCCCCTTTCTAAAGGATGGCCAATTCGCTAGCACTCCGGGCTTTTGATACCACAGGCTTTACGTTCGAATCCTGGCTGTGGTATGGATATTTGTGAGCGGTTCGGGATCGGAGCCTGAATGGCCTAGAGATAGCGCTCGGTGCCACAGGCTTCATGTTCGAGTGCCATTGGTGGCATGGATTGTGTAGTGTTTCGGAATCCACTTTAAACCGTAGATCCCGTTCTAATATGACTGTTGGGCGTAGGGCTGACAACCCTATCACGCAAAAAAGAAAAATATCTCGTCTCGTAATCTGCCTATTGGCAGATTACGAGACGAGAGATATTTGCCAGTGGCCCACAATGGGGCTCTTGCGCCAATGATGATGATGATGAAAGGACGACTAAATAAATCTTTCAAATCGTCTTAGCTTTTGAAAAGTTAGAAATACGAGGTTGATGTACTAAAATTATAAAATTGATTGATAATGATTATAAAAGTTGATGATATATTAATTGATGATTATCAAATTTTTCAACCTATGCGATCTTGATTTGATTTGGTTTGTCTCTCTGCGGCCATTTTGTACACACTTCAGGCTGATTTGACCGGAACTTGCAGTTCAACATGCAATCTTGAAGTTTGCATATCAAACAGCTAGTAAATCATGAGAGAAGTGCATGTTGCCCCTGGACACCGATCTGAGCATCCCAGATGTAACTAGATTAACATTTTTTTAATAAAATTTTATGGTTTCCGAGCATGTTTTAAACTAAATGTAGACACAAAAAGTCAATGTTTTCAATTGAAAACACAATAAGAAGAATAAATATTATAGCAAGCTTAAAAAAGACCGTAAATAGCCGCAAAACTAAAGTATTAAAATTCAAAATAAATTTTTTAAATATTTTATCAAAACATATCATATAAACGATAACATTTCATTTTTATCGCATTGTCATTTTTAAAAAAAATAACGATAAAAAAAATTAATCTACATAAAAATTTAATTCAAACGTAAAAGTACATTTTTTTAACAATACATTTTTTTTGTAATACAAACTCATTGTTGCAAATATTTTATTTATTTAAGGAAAAAAACGGGATTCGGATCTTTTGGGAAATTTATGACAATTCCTGTTTACGTGGTGGAAAATTTCCCATGTCCACGTGACATAAAAAACGGCGCCATTTTCATAGAAGCCGTTCTCTTTTTTCTCTGGAAAACGCTGCAGCTGTTCTGTTATCTGCACAAAAACACTCTTTCTTGCAGATAATAAACTTTCGCCCCATTAATTACGAGTGTTCTTTTCTGGAGTCAATATCTACCCTCCCCCGCCACGGGATATATCGCCCGGATAGGTACAGGCCACGGGATATAATTTTATGGCGTTTAAATCTTTTGCATGTAATTGGATAAATAATGGATTTTTCGCACCGAAATTAGTAAACAGATTAAAATTTAATCAATAAAGTGGCTTTTTATCTGAATGCGCCATAAATTTTATTAAATAGATTCAATTAGATATTCCAACAAAATGCCTATTTCAAAAAGTATTGCAAAAAAAAAAAAAAAATTTATGAGAAGATAAAATTTCAATGTCTCGGAAACAATAGTTTACCACATTTTGTTTCTTACATCATTCTAAGTAGTAAAAGGAATAAAGTTTGAATGTTTTTATCATTATTAGGGAAAATTAAATAATGATCATAATTTGTTGGTATATCCTTGAAAATATTATATATTTTTTACAAAACAAGTTTCAGATAGTTGTAATACTGATATCGTTCGCCAAATGATTTTCAGATTTTCAGGTTGCTGTAGTACTTGAAGTTTTTTTTCTTTGGGGGAGGGAGGGGGTTAGAGAAGGATTTTATGTGGGAGATTTAAAGGCTTATGTGTAGTGATTGTTTTTATGGTTTTGATTGAGTCGTTGATTGTGTTTGTAAGAATCACATGAACAATACGTATAGTGAATACTGTCTGGGCTTTGTTATGCATACTGATCGTTTTCTAATTTATTCCTTTCATTTTGTCTTTGGATTTTTGCATTGATATGTTGTGTTATACATTCTTACATTACTTGTTGTGTTATACATTACTCGTAATTCTTCTGTGCGTGTGTTTGTCACTGAACTTCTCTTAAACGGCTGGATCGATTTGGATGAAATTTAATTGTGTGTGTTTGATGTTTTTATGCTATACCATTTGTTGCAAGTCGCCACCAGAGGGTGCTGCAGTCTGTCCACTTCTATACCGTTCGACCCATCGCTATAAAAATTGGTAATAATATGTATTCGAGTACGGAAAATAGGTTCACCCTCTCCACTTTAGTGTGACTTGCCACCAGAAGGTGCTTCTGTATTTCATCTCATAGACCGTTCAAACGATATCCATGAAAATGAGTATGCACCTATGTTGGAACATGGAGAATATATTTGCGATATGTCATTCTCTACAATGCATTGCGGAACACCTAATAGGTTAAGTGTCCTCACCTCGAACACTTGCCCACTATGGAGAGCTGGAACAATGAATTCAGAACATCTTTTGAAATGTCCAGGACTGAGCAGGGAAGGTCAATGTCAAGGAGAAGTCTTGCAATTATATTGGGAGATCCAGGGGCCTCATGGACTAATAAAAACTGTCTACCCCCTTTATTTACTCTCTTCCCCTTTGACTTTTTTTGTGATGTGTGAGACCGACTTATTGTCGATTGTTGTCTTGCTGTAAGTTTGCTTTGCTCTGCTTGTTCCTTCTTTGCGTGGGATCCTTATTGTAATGGATTGATTTCCAATAAAGCCGTATGTTACAACAACATATATATATATGTATATATATATAGATGGACAGATACACTACTGGGCATTAAAATTGCTACACCAAGAAGTCGACATGCTACAGAAGTGAAATTTAAACGACAGGAAGAAGGTGCTATCATATGCAAATGATTAGATTTTCAACAAATTCAGACAAAGCAAGCATCGTGTTGAATCTGCATAGGCATATATACTTGCACATGCCATCCAATCTCAGTTTGACTCCATGTCAAGGCATATAAGTGCTATTATTACTGACAGAGGTGCTTGTTCTGGGTTCTGATTTCTCAGGATCCTTGCACCCAAATTTCTTGAAAATTTAATCCCTTGTTATTTCTAGTATAATATATTTGTCCAACTAATATCATTTTGCTATATACATTTTCCTGGTGTAGCAATTTTAATGGCCAGTAGTGTAGATATATAACTATATATATATAATGAAGTCCCGGTGGAATTAGTAATCACAGCTGCCTAAATATGATCCTTAAGAAAAAAAAAACGCCTTCTTTTTTCGTGGGCATGCCGGCCTAACCGACAGTCATTCGAAACGCAAGACCTGTAATCAATAATATTCACTCCCCCCAAAAAAAAATCTTCCAGGAAGGGAGAAAAAAGATTCCATCCCCATCTTCCGAAAGCTCCGGGAGAGCCGGACAAGCCTCCTTTTATTGGAGGAGGCGAGTTTCCATTTCCCTGCCGGACCTCTAACCTTTGCACTTATCCGGGAATTAGGCCAGTGTCCGGCACTCCTGATTTAGAGCTCAGCCGGGCGGAACACGGATAAGGAGGGGCTAAACGACGGCGCTGCCGGATCCTTTGTGCGGGTCCGGGCTTTTCTTCGGAAAAAATAACATTTGGGTGGTAGGGTGGAGGGGGTGCCGCATTTATCTTGCCCCTGGTGTCATCTGCAAGTGTTGTGCGTTGCTGAAGGGCTGTTTGCGATTGTCCAGAATGGCATCGGGCGATGATTTCAGGCGCAGAGCAAGAGAGTGCTTTCAGAAGCTTCGGGGTTCAATGGTCACGTCGCATTCTTCAATCCATCTTTGGCCATTGCTGGCAACTCTTTTGGCGGCTGCTATTTTTTATTATCATTACTTATCATCAGTTTCCGAAAGATACTAGTTGCCAAAAGTGTCTGGGAAATTAAAAGAATTGTATCGGTAATATATAAGAGGAAACAAATAAAAAATTAAATTCCATTTGAAAATTAAATATTTTATATGGAGTGGAGATTTTTGCTTAGTGGGCAAACGTTCTCGTATTTTTTTTGCGTTTTCCGTCCATGTTGAAAACAAAGCAGTCTGGGGAACTTTCGTGTGCGACGCTCGCAATTCATACATTCAAATGTGGACAGGGTATCCGTTTTTGAGTTAGCATTCATAAACCGATTTCCCTTTCGAGCAGTAGTGTTGGGAGGTTCGACACACGGATTCAAATTCAATCTGTGTAAAATTCAATCAGAGGCATTTTCATTCTTCTGCCATTCGGCAAAGTGCATACATTTTAAAAATGCATACTCATCAAAGTTTAAAGAAATTAGAGCCTATAACTTCTCTAATATGAGGGCCTAAATGGCCGATTGGCTAGCGCTCTGGCGCTCGGTACCACAGGTTCTCGATTCGAATCTCGGCGATGTCATGGATGTTTGCAGTGGTCCCGGTCCTAACAGAATCGTACAGCGTTGCGGGTGTACTGTGACTCTACATCCGTAGCCTATCTTCAAGCTACACGCACCTGCTGGGTAGTGCTAAGTAAGTAACGTCGGTGCAGGACAGGTGTTAAGGACAACTGTCTAAAAAATAAAAAACAACTGTCTAAGTGTTTGCCAGCTGCATTAGGAAAAAAATATTTTATATGGACTCAGGGTGTCACGCATTTTGTTAACATAACTTGAATATATAAAGCAAATGGATGGGTTTCAATGATCATGTCTAGTTCTTTAATCCCTCTTTAGCATTGCTGGAAACTCTTTTAACCTCTCTTTTTGTATTATTATCAATACTTTTCATCAGTTTTCGGAAGATCCTAGGTGCCAAACAGTGCCAGGAAGTGAAAATAAGTATATCATTAATATGTGAGAAGAAACATAAAATTAAAGATTAAATTCTATTTGAAAATTAAATATTTTATATGCACTCACAGTGTTATGCATTTTATTAACCTAACCTGATTACATAAAGCAAATTGAGGGGATTCTTATTATTATTGTTGAAGTTTCCAAGAAATCCTCGTGTACCACATAGTATCACACCAGAGTTACAGAAGTAAGTAGCAAACAAATCGATGACAAAATAATAAGAACATTAAATAAATGGTAAACATAAAAGACATATCACACTGCAAAGGAGAGATAGAGAAGGGGTTTCTTCTTCTTCTTCATTGGCGCAATAGCAACATGACGGGCCAAGGCCGTCTGTTTACTGGCGGATTTCGAGACAGGAGATGTTTTCTTTTACTGAAATTGTCAGCCTTACACTCTACAGTAATATTAAACTGGGACCTATAGTTTTGCGTGGATTCCGCAAATTTGAAGCTCATAGTACCAAAGGCAGGCTACGGCCGAGTATCTCTATTAGGGATAATTATTATTTTTATATTAGAGATAATTCCTATCGGAGACTCGTAAATGATTCATAAAGTAAAAATAATATACACTGAAGTGACAAAAGTCATGGGATACCTCTTAATATCGTGTCGGCCCTCCTTTCGCCCGGCGAAGTGCAGCAACTCGACGTGGCATGGACTCAACAAGTCGTTGGAAGGTTTCTGCAGGAATATTGAGCCATGCTGTCTCAATAAACGTCCATAATTGTGAAAGCGTTGATGGTGCAGGATTTTGGGCACGAACAGACCTCTCGATGATGTCCCATAAATGCTCGGTGGGATTCATGTCGGGCGATCTAGGTGGCCAGATCATTCGTTGGAATTGTCCAGAATGTCCTTCAAACCAATCGCGAACAGTTGTGGCCCGGTGACATGGCGCATTGTCATCCATAAAAATCCCATCGTTGTTTGGGTACATGAAGTCCATGAATGGCTGCAAGTGATCTCCAAATAGCTGAACATAAGCATTTCCAGTCAATGTTCGGTCCAGTCGCTCCAGAGGACGAAGTCCATTCCATGAAAAAACAGCCCACACCATTACGGAGCCACCACCAGCTTGAACAGTGCCTTGCTGACAGTTTGGGTTCATGGCTTCGTGGGGTCTGCGCCACACTCGAACCCCGCCATCAGCTCTTACCAACTGAAATCGTGACTCATCGGACCAGGCCACTGTTTTCCATTCATCTAGGGACCAACCGATATGCTCACGTGCCCACGAGAGTCGCTGCAAGCGATGTCGTTCTGTCAGTAAAGGCACTCGAGTCGGTCTTCTGCTGGAATAGCCCAAGAAAGCCAAATTTCTTCGCACAGTTCTAACAGACAAGTCCCTTGTACGTCCCACATTGATTTCTGCGGTTATTTGACGCAGTGTTGCTTGTCTGTTAGAATTTACGACTCTTTGCAGACGTCGCCGGTCTCGGTCGTTAAGTGCAGACGGTCGACCACTGCGCTGTCCATGGTGGGATGTTATGCCTGAAATTTCATACTCTCGGCACACTCTTGACACAGTGGATCCGGGAATGTTGAATTCCCTAACGATTTCCGAAATGGCATGACTCATGCGTCTATCTCCAACTAACATTTCGCGTTCAAAGTCTGTTAATTCCCGTCGTGCGGTCATCATCACGTTAAAACCTCTTCACATGAATAACTTGAACAGAAATGAAAGCTCTGCGAAAGCACTGCGCATTTATACCTGTTCTACGCGATGCTACTGCCATCTGAAAATTTGCATATTGCTATCCCATGACTTTTGTCACTTCAGTGTATATTTCACATTCAAATCACATAATAAATTACCGAACTTAATTTATTATATATATAGAGAGAGAGAGATAAGAATGAATAAAATAATGAATAATGAATAAAATGATGAATATTGATATGAATAAAATGAACTTTCATTATAGTATCATATACTATGTGAAATCAATGTATTTAAAGATGTCTTTTAACGTAACGACTTTATAACTTAGAATTAAATTTAAATTTTAAAAAAATCATTTTTTTTTTATTAGTTTAAAAAATTCGATGTTATGCAACTGAACATCGAGTTAATAAATTCATTTATTTTTTATTTTGAACAGCATATATTTTTCTGAAAAGAGATCTTATTTTATAAGCACTATAGGTTTTAAAGTATGTTTTCATGCATAATTATCATAAACAAATGAATTTGGATTAAAAATGTTTTATTTATATTAAAATAATAACAAATCCATTTCGTAAAAGCGAAAAGAAATTAATTTTAAATATTGTAGGTAACGAATAGTTATATTTTGAAGTTTACTAATAAACTTTTTTAGTTTTAAGAATATTTTCAAATGGAATAATTATTATAAAATTTACTGTCTAGAATTCTTAGAATTTTTTTGGATTCTAGATTTTTTTTTTTTTATTGATTCTATTTGATTCCAAAAAAATAAAAAATTATTTTAATAAATATGTGCGAATGGAATCAAAATAATTAATACTTTTCAAAATACAGAAGCCAGACTTTAACTCACTCAGTTTATGTTATTAAGTTCTTTATGTTCATATAAAAAATATGTTTATATAAAATGGTTCATATAAAATGGTTCATGTATATATATATATATAAAATATATAAAATCTATATGTGTAAAAAAATGCACTCATCACAATGAGTTCACATTTGAACGGAAGAGACTCGAAGAAGGGAGAAACGGTACGGCATAAAAAAAAAAGTTCCAAAGTGTATTCATAGATGGCATTGTGAGCGGTATAACGAAAGTGAATTCGTCTACCAGTGATATTTTGAATCGAAATGACAACGTATTTGCCATGAGTTGCACATTCAACCAATTGTAGCGTTCAGTGTGCTTAATTGTTTCGGGTTTTTACGGAAAAAATGACTTCCAAGTCATACAACAGTTGTGATACTGTGAGTAGAAAGCCCATCCACCACGGCAAGCTCTTACCCAACTGGATGGGAAAAAAATTGGAGGAACTTTTTTTTGAATGCCGTACCGTTTCCCTCTTCTTTATGTATCTTGAGTTCAAATTTGAACTTATTGTAACGAGTGGTTCTTTTTTGACAGCCTTTTTGAAAGTGGGATTTTAATTATAATCACCTTGTATACATATATTTATGTATATATTTTGTTTGGTTTCCTTGGGTAGTTTAATTTTTGTTTACGAAATGCATCTCTTATTAATTGAGAATATATATATATCTCCATATTTTGAGAACGTATTATTTAAATAAAACACTTCGACTTTTGAACTCTTAATTAATTATGCACTTCCCAAATATTGGTTTGTAATTTGAAAGACCAATGAATTAATTTAAACATCCATTAAAATAATCTGTTCTCAATTTAACACAAATATTGACTGAATATACATTTATTCATCATTATCCATGATTATCTTTCTATTAAACCTATTTGAACAGCCATTTATTCTTGTCTTACTAAACATCAAGTGCTCGTTTCTTTTAGGAAAAAAAAAAAATATTTAAAAAAGCTTTAGTAAGAAAAATGTCCTCATCCAAAATCAGAAAGCATGCTTTACTAAAACAAATTATTCAATTTATCTCATTTAAGAAAGGAGCTTTTATTTATTTTTTGTTTTTTTTCGATACAAATATAAATTTCCCTGTTTGTCAGGATTTATTCTTTAAATAAAAACTACAACATTCGGGATAAATATTCGATTTTAAGATAAATATACTAAACGCTGTCGGAAAGGCTTAAAGAATAGAAACAATTTATTTAACTTTGCTGGATTATTCGAAGCAAACGATTTTTTTTATTTTTCGTTCTTTTCTTTTATTCTTTTAGTTCTATTTTATTTCTCGCTTTTGGTTCTTTTATCGTTTGAGAACTTATCTGCCATTTTTTCCCCTCAAAGGAACGAAAGTTTGTACATATATTTACATCACTTTGTTCTTTCGGATTCGGAGGTACATTTTTCATCGGAACATCATTTATACAAATGCAGGGCCGGATTTCTTTTCGGAACCGGAAGCCGATTTGAAAAGAATCGATTGAGAATTGAAGTGAATTGAATCGATTGAAATGCTCCTGCGGCGAGAGCTGTTTGTTTCGAATAAAGGGCGATTGTTTTAATTCTTTTATTTTTATAAGTTACATTTTTTAAAGGTCCACGAAAAAATTTAACATCAGTTTTATAGTATAACTAACTTGAAAATGTATTACATTATAGGAATCTGAAAAATTTGTTTTTGCTACAAAGCCAGATGCAATTCTACATTGTAGATTTCCATTTCTGATCTGAATGTTTGGCATTCGAATTACAAATAAAAATTTAATAAATAATTACTAAAAAAAATATACAAATAAATTGTTTAATTAAATTATTTATATCTAAAATAAATTGCTTATAAAACGATTTGATCTTTCCGTGTTGCGCTGAAAATCAGTTAAATAATATGAATCTAAAAATTTGTTTTTGTTACAAAGCCAGATACAATTCTACAACGCAGATTTGCATTTGCTTTTATTCGAATTAGAATAAAAATTTACTCAATAAAATAAAATTAATAAAATTACAAGTAAAATTAATAATTAATTACAAGTAAAATAAATTAATTAAAATTATTCAAATTTAAAATAAATTAAAATAAATAATCTAATTACAAATTATTTAAATTTAAAATAAATAATAAATTATAAATAATCTAATTACAAATTATTTAAATTTAAAATAAATAATAAATTATAAATAATCTAATTACAAATTATTTAAATTTAGAATAAATTGTTTATAATAAGATTTGATCTTTCCGAGTTGCACTGAAATTTGTTAAACAATATGATTAAATACATGAACATAATTTTGAAGCAAAATGCATGATATTGTAGACTTTTTTATATTTTCGATAAATTCAGTAAAAATGCTAATTTTTTACAAACACATAATTTAAAAATAACAATAATCCTTATTTCAAATAAAAAAATCCAATTAATTTGCTTATCATTTCAGTTATTTTACTTGAATAAATTTCAAAATAAACAATTAATATATTTCAAAGTACAACTTAATAAAAATCCTCAATTTCAATTAATTAAATTAAATTAATTTTTTTTGTATGAATGGTACATTCTTTTAAATGGAAAATATAGTAAAGAACTAACCATAAAATTATTTATTATTTTTTCATTTTATTCCTTTAACTTTATGAACATACCTGAAGAATTTTATTTGTCGTGGATTATTTTGGAAAAGTTAATTAAATCTATTAATTTAATTCATTTGGGAATTTCTTCTTTTCTTTATTTAATAGGATCATTTACACACTTAAATGAAATTACTAATTTTGGATAATGAGCATTCTAATTAGATGCTTAATATAAATATTAAAAACAGAAATAGCATTTGAAAGCTTAAAAGTTTCGAATGAATGCGAATTGTTAAAGAAACAATTACGTTTATTTTATTTAAAAAACTAACTTATTTATTGTAAAAAAAGTAAAAATAAATGCAATTAAAATAATTTGCGAATTTTTTTGTACGCTTAAATAAAACTAATCTTTACATTTGTATCGTTAAATATCGAAAATAAATGATTATGTTCTCTGAATAGGGTAATGAACAGGGGTATACTTAAAAATGATGGGGCAAAATTTAAAAAATTAGACTAAGTTTTGTTCATGTATTTGGATATCTTATTTAAATTTTCTAAATAGAAGAAAAAAGTTACAGTGAGATAGGTCCAGGTTGTGTATCAAATATTTATTTTTACAGGTTGATTATAATTAAAGACCCACTTTCAAAATGCTGTAAAAAAAAAAAAGGACCACTCGTCATAATAAGTTCAAATTTGAACTGAAGATATTTGAAGGGGAAACGGTATGGCATCAAAAAAAAAGTTCCACCGTCTTTTCCCATCCCCATGACCTTTACCGTGGTGGATGGGCTTTCTATCACAGTGTTACAACTGTTGAATGACTTGGAAGTCATTTTCCAGTCAAATATCAAAAACAATCCAGCACATTGATCACTACAGTTGGCTGAATGTACAACTCGTGCCAAATACGTTGCCATTTCGATTCAAACTATCACTGGCAGCCGAATTCACTTTCTTTTGGCTACTTACAGCGCCCTTTTATTAATAGACATCGGAACTTTTTTTGGATGCCGTAACGTCTTCCCCTTCTTCAAGTATCTTCAATTCAAATTTGAATTCATTGTGACGATTGGTTCTTTTTGACAGCATTTTGAAAGTGGGGCTTTAATTATAATCACCTTGTATAGTATTCAGTTACATAAGGACGAACATAAAAAAAGATTGGTTATAAAACAAATCGAAAAATAATACAATCAACCTTACACAGCCTGGCCACTACGGAAGTTAGTCAATAAAGAGGGCGCAGCTGATGTTCTGCAGAAGATGTTGCCAGATTTGCGAAAGGGGCAGTTACATTTTTAATATTAAACTTTCAAAATGTTCATCACATATTTTGATTATAATAATATAACAATCGTTCTTGAAAAATAAGTATCATTATAGCATTAATATTATTAGTTTTGTTAATTTATTAGATTAATAAAACTCATAATATGGTAATATGATGATTATGAACGATTCGAATATGAATGATTCGATTATGAACGATTTGAATATGAGTGATTCGATTCTAACCATGATAATTAAATACATTTTCCTCTTGTAATATGCATACGTAATTGCGACATTATCCAGACAGTTTTATATGAAGCATATTCAATGAAAAATAGTTCCAAATAGCTTGAGAAATTAAATCCAACGCACATACGCGAAATAGGATCAACCTTGCATGTTGTTTTAAAGTCGGTATGAGTTAAAATAGTTTTTGTATATAATTTTTTATATAATTAAATATTATAATTATATAATATTTGTGAATTAAAATAGTTTTTATATATAATTTTTATAACAGTACTCAACAATAATAAATATTCAATACAGGATGTCTATAAAAATCTTTTTTCAATTTCGAAAACTTATTACTAAGGCAAATAAAAAGTGAGGTAAGTGAAGACTATTTCAAAATGAGACGTATAGATTTGAGGTTCTTGGTCGCATATAATTTTAATTTAATATGCCTCTCTATGGATACCTTTCGTTGTATGTCAAAGATTGTACCATGTTCGCTGTAGCATATACGTATATAATTCATCAATGGTTGTAATGCCAACCTCTGCTTTTAGATGAGTGATGTCCCTTACCTTTGTTCGGCATGCGATTTCTTTAAGCCTGGATATCCCACCAGATATTCACTGACATGACACTTCACAACGTTTATCCATGGGGTTATGTTAAAGATATCGAACAAATTTACGGTAATTCACTCACATATAAAAAAACAGAAGATCAATGATGACATTGATGCGGGTATGCTACAACGAACATGGCAAGAGATCGAGTACCATCTTGATATGCAACTGATGGCGCCCGTATAGAGACGTATTAAATTACATTAAATTAAAACTAAGTATGGCAAAAAAGTATTAAATGTACATCTCATTTTTGTAATGATTTTCACTTACGTGTCTTTTCATTTGCTTTGTCTTAAATTTTTTTTTAAAACTGCAAAGAGACTTTATGAATATCTTGTATTATTTAAATATGTAAGTGCAATTTATGAAAATTATAAGCAAGTCATAAAGATATATGCGTTACTATGAATATTATATTCATCAATATGAAGATTTTGTAAATTACCATGAAATTTTATACATTATCATGAAATTTATATTGACTTTTTTAAATTCAGATATAAAAAATACCTAAAAATGATAAAACTATAGAGACTTTCAAAATAACAATTTTTTTTTGAAAATTTTTCGAAGGAGAATCTATAAAATTTCAACGAGGAATTCTGCAAAATTGTGCAGATTCCATATAAATTTTGAGATTCTATAAAAAGAACAGAATGGCAAGAATTTCGTAAGAATGAAATGAAAATTCTGTAAAAATTTAATTGAGGATTCTCTAAAATTTGAAAATTCTGTAAAGAAGGGAATGAGAATTTCGTTAAAAGAGATAGTGAATTCCGTAAAATTAAAGGAAATATTATGTAAAAATGAATTGTGGAATTCTTTAAAAAATTGAATTGAGGATTCCCTAAAATTGAATTGGGAATTCTTAAAATTGAATTGAGGATTCCCTAAAATTGAATGTGTATTCTATAAAAGAAGAAGATGAAAGAGAATTTCATAAAGAGAAAAAGACAGAGGGAATTCCGTAAATTTCAAAAGAACAATTTCCTAAAATTGAATTAAAAATTTTATAACATTGCATTGAGAATTCCCTGAAATTTTGAGATTTCTATAAAAGAAGAGAATGAGAGAGAATTCATAAAATTCCAACGTAAAATTTCATAAAGATTAATTGAGAATTCTATAAAAAGAAAGAGAATTTCATAAACACAGAGAGAGAATTCCGTAAAATTTCAACGTAAAATAACTTAAAATGTATTGAGAATTCTATAAAAATTGAACTGAGGATTCCATAAAATTTTAAGAATTCTATAAACGGAGAGTTTAAAAGAGAATTTAGTAAAGAGAACTATATGAGAATTCCGTAACATTTCTTTTTTTGCTAACTCCTTTCAAGATGACTCTGCCTTACCTTCCATATGTATAATGAAATAGCATAGTGACATAATAAACATATACAAAGAAAATCTACCTGCCCATTACCAGCTATATGTGGTCTAACGAGTTAATTACAAATTTTAAATAAAACCAAGTACTCGACAGAAGGATTTTTGCGCTAAAAGCCCATGGAGCCAAGAGAAGTAATTTCAGGGTATTATTATTATACCTGAATTATTTGTGGGCAGTGCGTACGGTTTCTAGCTCGCTCTAATTTCCAGCATCCAATATGTCATGCCGTAGTAAGCCTGGAATTTCAGAAAAACGGAGGTTTCAGAATGGAAAATTCCTGCTTCCCCCATTCAGCAGAGATTCTTGCCCCCCCCCAACTCCTGACGTCATCCTGCAATTAAAAATCGATGCATTACCCCGCTGCTCAATTTGAAAGGAAAATCATGTCACTCCATTCACTTCAGGCATCACTCCTTCCCCCTTCCTCAACTTAAAGAAAAAGAAAAAAAAATAATAACGATATATAAGCGCATGCAATAAATTGTAATTTATAGTTTCGAATACATAGGATTTTTTGTAACTGTTTTTAATAAGATGACTAGAAATAGTATACACGAAATATAAATCACAATATGTCGTAACATAAACAATAAAGTGGTATCGACACTTTTTGATGCATGAATTCTTGGGATAAAATAATAAAGTATACACTTTATATTGAAGGTGAAGATATATATTATATAAATTCGAATAGTTAAGACGTGAAATTTGAAAGCTGTAACCGTGCTCATTCCCTACGCACTGCAAAAGCGACGTACAGAAGAAATCGTAGGCGGCGTAAATAAATTGGGGTGTAGGTATTGAGACTCTCTCACCAGAGGGGACGTTCGGCGAAGCAATCGCTGCCGTTAGTTATAAGCATTCATCCCGAAAGCTATAAAGTGGAATCCTTCCCCAATCTTTAATTGTATATCTTTAAATCTGTTATATGTTGTATTAATACTGTATGCGTGTCCTGTTTTACGTGCTTTTAAATAAAATCTGTGTGCTCACTAAACTTGTGTCTCAACCCGACCACATCCAAATCGAGCTGCACAAACAAACTACGATCCACTACAGAACTGAATTATTAGATTGAAGAAAGGAATAAATAATATCTGTTGGGACACAAAAAACGTAAAATTGACTGCACTTTTTATATTTAAAATAATTACATAAATTTGCCAATGGATTATTTTTACTGGGAAAGTAATCAAAATTCTTAGAATGAGTCTGTCTGGGTGGTCCGCATCACAAAGGAAGTGAAGGCACAATTCAACAGCTTCATTCTGTGGGGTGTTGATGAACCGAATTATCTGATTAGCTTGCCCTTTTGCCCATCAAGCTCATGCCTATGTTGCATTAAAACAAGTAATATAAAAAAAAATTTTTAATCAGTTCTGCTTATTTTTCTCTATTGCAGAAAGTGCTTTCTAAATAATTTTCCTGGTTCCTTTTTTTTTTCCCTTTAGTTTACCTGGCGCAATCTATACATGCAACTTAAATCTAAAAAAATATAATTAATTTTTTGAATTTAATTACTGAATTAATATTTGAAAACTGTATTAACATCCAGTGTCATCTACTGCAAGTTAAAAAAAAAATGTATTTGAACGTGAGTGGATGAATGAAAAGCATTTTATGAACGATTGAAAATGGGAACAAGATATACACTCAAGAGCCAAAATATTATGACCCACCTGTCAATAACGAGTTGGCCCACCTTTGGCGCGCAACACAGCTTCAACCCGCCTTGGCATGGATGCCACATGTCCTTGGTAGATGGCCGGTGACAGATTGTACCAGATGTTTAAGCAACGGTCACGCAAATCCGAGATATTGCGAATTGGTGGTTTTGAACTCTGAGTTGCCGTCCCAGGACATCCCAAATGTCTTCTATCGGATTGAGATCCGGTGAGTTAGGCGGCCAGGACATTAACTGAATTCAGCATCATGTTCCTGGAACCACTCCAACACAATTTTAGCCTTGTGACAAGGGGCGTTGTCCTGTTGGAACATTCCATTTCCAGCTGGAAAACAGAGGCCATGTCAGGGTGCAACTGGTCCGCAATGATGTTCAGATACCCTGTAGCATTACCCATGGTCTGCTCTACCCCCAACCATTGGTCCCAGAGACGCCCAAGAGAATGTCCCCCAAAGCATAAATACCGCCACCACCGGCCTGGTATGACCTACCGTACATTGAGGGAGAGCCTTCGAGCCATTTACAATCTGCCCTCTATCAAAGTCGCTTAGATCAGCAGCCTTTCCCATCACACACAGAAGTGAAAGAATGATTCTTCAGACTCTCCAGCAGCAGTTAAATACCACTTCCATCTGATCACGTGCCTTCCACGTCATCCAGGCGAGTTCATTGCAAAATGTAGGGGTGGTCATGATGTTTTGGCTCTTGAGTGTATATAGGGAGAGTGTGAGCTAATAGAAGGAATTGAAAAAAACTCCACATAAGCATAAACATAGTTAGATCAGCATAATCATATTAGATGAAAATTATGTTTCTTAAAATTTGTCTCTCTCTCTCTCTCTCTCTTTTTTTTTCTTTTTTTTTTTTTTTTTTTAAGAAAATACAGTTTGCCATTTGTGCATAGATTATATAAATGTCTCTTGGCAGTTTCAAAAATCTATTATGGCCGGGTGACTAGCGCCTGGTGCTCGGTAACGTAAGTTTGGGGTCCCGGTCTCATAGGATAGCAGAGCGTTTCGGGTGTAGTGTGACTCGCGTCTGTAGCCTATCTTCAAGCTACACATGGCCCCTGGGTAGTGCAGCGGTAACAGCAGTTCAGCCCTTGCTTACTGTATAAAGATAACTGTCTAAGTATTAGCCAGCTGCATTGGAAAAATTATTTATTAAAACAAAATTAAAAAAAGACTTATAACAACAAAATGCACCTCTGCCTATAATCTTTTAACTTTTTAATGACTTATCGTGCAAATAGAGTAGTTAAGGGAGGGGGGGGGTGAATATCCCTCAGTTATTTTCCATACTGACTGAATCCTAATTTCCTCCAATTGGAAAACATTTGGCGAGCATGAGTTGCAGCTCGTTATGCAGGGCGTCCCAAATGCTCCCCCCTTAGTATTCCTCATAAAAATATTTCACCCTTTTTTTTTCTATTTTGTAGCCTTCTTGCTTAGCATTCATAATTAGCTGTTGAGAAGCCAGGGACGCTATTTGTCATTCTTCCAAGACGAGGGGCCGGCCACTCATTGCACTTGGTGAAGTTGGCATTTTTTTTTTTTTTTTATCATGTATATGATGTTGTCCTGGTTAGGGGTCCTTGACGTTATCCGAAAACGAGGGTCAATCAAATAAAACTCCATTGGAAATTTGGGTGGAAAAAAAGGTACTTTGGAGCCCTTAACTCTTGAAATATTCATGAATAACGTTAGTCTCAAGGAATTTTCTGGAGAATTTGGCTTTTGCTAGAAGTGTTTTGTAGTATGGTTTTGAAGCACTCTTCATGTTTTTTGGTTGAGATTTGAAACATTTATATATCCAATAGCTATAAGTACCCGTAGTGCATTGAACAATTCCTTCTTCTCGAAGTTTCACATTTATCACTTTTGACATTTTCCCATGTCTATTGAGCTACATAGAGCTTCTTATTGTACTTGAAATACTTCATTCTTTCATTTATGCTTAGAATTTTCAAACTTTGATAGATTCTTTTGGCTATTGAATGTTGTAAAGTGTTTCTTGTAGAATTTGAATACTTCATTCTTCATTTACGACTGCATTTATCTCACTTTTGTATATTCTTTTTCAGAGATTCTTGAACAATTCATTCTTCATGGAGTTCTTGATCTACTCAATATTGCTGTATGCATGTGGCTGTTGAATTTGGCCATTCTTGTAGTATTCAATCGATTGCTTCATACATCTCGTGCTTTATTAAACATTGGCGCATTCTGAGTTTATTCCTCCGTTCACACATGATAAGTTGAAATTTGCCGAGCAGAGCATTTCAGTTTTATTTTATTTATTTATTTTTTTTTAGTGAATTAAAGAAGTTGAAGAACCCAATTTTCAGAATACGGCACTTCTGTAGTATCATTAAAGAGAACGTTGAACAAAAATAATTGGTGTTGGAAGGAGAAAGAAGAGAAAGCAAGAACACTTAGTGAGAAAAAAGAAATAGATTCGTGCTTGTTCTAGTTCTTTTTCTTGCAAAGCATGGAATTAAAATCATTAGGGTTACTTTATTTTTCCAAAGTAACGAAATATGATTTCAGTAAAGATATTTTTTTTTTTTTGTTGGATAAAAACAGATTGTTATTAAGATGGTTTTATTTTTCCAAATGTAGTAGTATAGCACTGCAGTGGTATATATTTTAGAGAAAATGACAGACAAATTGTTACTATTTATTAATTAATATTATTTATTATTTTATTTTATTTTCTGATTTTTATTATTTATTTTTATTAGTAGGATGGCTTGAATTTTCCAAATGTAACAGTATACAATTGCAGTGGCATATTTTTTTGGAGAAAATGAAAAACAAATTATTACTATTTATTATTTTATTTATTTCCTATTTATTATTATTTATTTTATAGTGGTGGGCTACTTTAATTTTCCAAACGTAACAATATGGGACTACTGGCATATTATTTTAGAGAAGGAAAGACAAATTATTATTATTTGTTTTTTTTTTTATTTTCTTAATTACATAAATTATTTATTTTTATTAGTAGGATGGTTTTATTTTTCCAAATTTAGCAGTATAGGACTGCAGTGGCTTGAGAAACCAATAGACAAATTATTATAGATTGTTTTATTTTACCAAAAGCAATAGGACAAATAGGACTGCAACGGTCGTAAAATACGATTACAGTGGCATATTTTTTCGAAAAACAAAAACCATTATTATTGATGTTTCACTTTTTTTTTTTTCTACAAGTAACAAAATGATGGGTATTGGTATTTTGAGAATATTAAAAAACAATTTATTATTATGATTATATTATTTCCTTAAACGT
>BPLR01020369.1:0-11498 GCA_021605095.1 Caerostris extrusa | reverse complement strand
ACATACTATCTTCGGAAAAATATTTATGGAGTGCAAGAAGTCATGTGCAGGTTGCTGTTCATGGATGGAGAGAAAGAGGGCAACTTCTGTTATGATGGAGCACCTGTAGGTAGAAGTCTGACTTGGCCCCGTGACGCTCTACAGCAATATGAGACCGGCAACTACGCTTTAAAGTGGATTCCGACCCACTACAAACATCCATGGCACCACCGGGACTCGAATCCGAAACCTGTAGCACTTAACTCCAGAGAGCTATACCATAACCGTAGCTATATTTAGCTATGGTTATGGTATAATACACTGGATTTCATAAACGGAATGATACTTGCTAATGATGAACTCTCTATACATGAGGAGCATGCAATATAATCTGAGTTTACACAACACATGATAAAATATCAAACGTATGAAATTTTGTAATTGACTACATTGAATACCTTAGGCAGAACCAGTATAGGCAATTGAAGACCTTGAGAAGGGCAGTGCCTTGGAGAAGAACTTTTAGTACCATGCATTTGCGTGTAGCATGAGCAAAAACTAAGAAAATTCCACCAGGTAGTCCGACTCACGAGGCAAGAA
This sequence comes from Caerostris extrusa, assembly GCA_021605095.1. Classification (NCBI taxonomy): domain Eukaryota; kingdom Metazoa; phylum Arthropoda; class Arachnida; order Araneae; family Araneidae; genus Caerostris; species Caerostris extrusa. The sequence continues at coordinate 10,919 of BPLR01020369.1, read as the reverse complement.
GCTGAAAATTCCAATTGCCTTCTGAGTCTCATCTTTTGTTTGAAACAGTGTCTACAGCAGGGGTGGCTAATCCAAATGATTTTGCTGGCCACTTTGGAAATGCATCGTAACTCCGCGGGCCGCATATAAAATTATATATCCCCTATTAGATTTAGACCCAGTATAGACATTTTTTTTGAAGAGAAAAATTGAAACTATTGAGTAATTATTTTTTGTTTACTATTCTTACATGTAAACATAGATAATATAATAATAATGATATTAAACACACATTGCAAAGAAATATATAACACTAAAAATGAAATATAAAAATATATATAAATATAAACGAAATAAAAAAATGAAATCATTAAAAAATATTTATTTTACTAGTGAGATATGTGTTTGCGCAAGAATAGTATTTTAAAATCAAAGTTAATTTTTCTCATAATTCAGAAGTTTATTTTGAATATATGGATGCACACAAAATGTATTTTTAATACAATGGTTTCACTCCTTCGATCATTATAAAATAAATATATTTTGTAAAAAGTGATAAATCTCACTGGCTGGAAAAATATTCAAGGCAGGCTGCGGGGTTGGCCATCCCTGGTGTACAGATCCGACATTCCGAAAATACTTACAGCTGCAAGAAGACAAGCGCAGGTTGCTATTCATGGATGGAGAGAAAAGGAGCAACTTCTGTTGTGAAGGCGCACCCGTAAGCAGTCTGATTTGGCTCCGAGTCGTTGAAGAAGAAGGGTAGTTCCTCCCGGAAGGACTTTTAGTACCCTGTATTTACGTATAATATGGACAAAACCAGGAAAACTCCCACCAGGTAGTCCGATTAAAGAGGAAAGAGGCTGAACATCCCAATCGACATCGAATCTCCTTCTTTTGAAACAGTGCCTACAACAAAGCCGCCATCGGAGGAACTCAACCCTCATGCTCACCAGCGGCGTACGTTACCATTGAGCCACAAGTCGGACAAACTATTTTCTACAGTTAGTTAAAAATATGGGGCACAGAATTTGCAATTTATTACGACTAAATAATAGGGAAACAGTACAGGAAATACAATACATATTTTTACGAGTCAAATATATTTGTACCAAATACTAATTTTAAAAAAAAAGTAATGATGATATTTTATAAAGTATTCAATTACAATTTCTTACGATTTGACATCATCAATTTTATCATATGTTGTAAACTCAGATGATATTGATGCCCATTATTCGTAGAGTTCATCATTATCAAATATTATTCCGTTTATGAAATACTTTCAGTGCATTATATCATAACCATAGCTCAATATTAAACACGGGCCTGAATGGCCAATGAACTATGTTTAAGTTATTGTACTTTTTTATGTTTAATTTATTTTTAAGAGTTATATAGATACCATCTTATTTTCTAATAGTATAAAAAACAGTGGATTCATTCTCGGTTTTGATTAAACAATGGCGGCAAACTAACTAACGTCAGAAGATCCTGAACCAAGAGAAGTTCAAACTGTTCAGTCCTTCAATTCCTATTATTCACACTGCCAATATTTTTAAAGCCTGCTTTTATCATATTTGCTTATTCTTAGATTGCTTACATTTGGCAGAAAATATCATAGTTCTTGAATTAGAAGAAGAATTTAAAGATGAATTGTAGTTTATCGAGTAAAAGCTATGTAGTTGTATCAGAGTAGATTTGCAATAGAGTAATAAATAGAGTAACAGCTTGCAGTTGTATCCCCTTGATTTGAATCGTAAACAAGTCCAGTAGATCAAGCATCATGCAGTTGTATCACAGTATATTTGCAATAGATTAACAAATTTTCATCCACAGAGGCAAAATTAGCTATGCATGAGTATCACAGGGAGATTTGCAATGGAGAACAAATGACAAAGAGTAAAAGCTTCTCGTTGTATCAAGGTCATTTGCAATAGTGTGGCCAGTCCTTTGTCTAGCTAAAAGCTGTGAGCAGGTCTGTATCAGGAGACTGCAAGGACATACCAGGATATTCATAGCGTAAAAGCTATGAATTGTACCTCAAGAGGTTTTCACTCTGGCTAAAGTCATGGAAAACCTATGAAGTTAACAGATTGGAAGAAGAAGCTAATAAATGTTCATAGAGTAAAAAGCTATACAGTTGTATCACAGTAGATTTGCAATAGAGTAACAAATGTCTCATAGAGTAAAAGCTATGCAGTTATATCATAGATTTGCAATAGAGTCACAGATGTCCGTAGCGTAAAAGCTATGTAGTTGTATCAGAGTAGATTTGCAATAGAACAACAGATGTTCATAATGTAACAGCTGTATAGTTGTATCAGAGTAGATTTGCAATAGAGTAACAAATGTTCATAGAGTAAAAGTTGTATAGTTGTATATGAATGGATTTGCAATAGAGTAGCAAATGTTCATAGAGGAAAAGCTATGTAATTGTAACTAAGTAAAAATATCTAGAAAAGAAAATACCGCAGGCGAACGTCCCTGATCTTAAAATAAAAATTTTAAAAATAAAGTAAAATAAAATAAGTAAATAAAATTTTAAATCTCGCAATTGTTTGCTGCTAAACTAAAAGAAGGTGAAAAAAAATCCAGTTCCACAATTGGCTTGCTTATGATTGCCATTTAATTAGTTCAGTATTTGCAAATAAGAGCATTGTCTGGAGTATTGAAATGTTAAAAAAATTTCCCTATTGAACCCTTAAATGATTTTCGTTACTCGGTGAATAGCTGGCCACCACTTTGGAAATGCATCCTAACTCCGCTGGAAGCATATAAAATTATATATCCCCATATAAGATTTAGGTATCACTATAGGCATATTTTGGAGGGAAAAAACAAAACAAAATAAGTTATTATTATTGTGTTTATATTTATTCTTACATGTAACACAGATAATATAATAATAAAATGATACTGAACGCACATTGTAAAGAAGTATATACCACTAAAAATGAAGCATAAAAAATATATAAACATAAAAAAATTAAACCAATAAAAAATATTTATTTTACTAGTGCTATATTTTTTTTTTTTTCTCCAGTCTTTCACTTAGGGTTTGCAAATCGATGTGCGAACATCAGGAGTTCGCAGAATATAATATAATTATTCTGTGAGTTCATAACTGTAAAAAATAAAACAGGCAATATCTGTCATATATTCGCAAGAATATTATTTTAAAATCAAATTTAATTTTTTCACATAATTACAAGAATTTCATAATTATAGTTAATTTTTAAATATATGGATTCACACACAATGTATTTTTTAATACTTTGGGTTTTACTACTTTGGATGCTATAAAGTAAATATAGTTTGTAAAAGAGATAAATCTCATGGGCCAGAAAAATGTTCAAGGTGGTACGCGGGTTAGCCACCCATGGTTAATTTCATTAATTTTCTATCAGTTACAGTAAACAAATATCGTTACTAAGTGAATAGCTTTAGAGAAATAGAAAAAAAAAAATGTTATTGTATCGTGTTTTTTTTTTCTTTCAAATTTTAATCAGCAATTTTTTTTTTTTTGTGACAGATTACCTTGCAAGCGTAGATTGCTTCAGAGGTTTCATAAGGGTTGGCGCTCGCCACTGTAGCCAAGAAGCAGACGAAATAGTAAAGATTCTCTTGGAACCTTCGGATAAAAGCGATGATGATGAAGATTCCAAACAACAATGTTTGTATGTACTCAGAAAAACTTTTTTTCTATCATTTTTTTTTCTTTCTAATGCAGCTGGCAAACATTTAGACAGCTTGGTCTTGGATGCCTTGCGGCAAGCGCTGCACAGACGTTACTCACTTTGCATTACCCAGGGGGCGCGTGTAACTTGAAGATAAGCCACGGACGCTGAGTCACAATGCCCCGCAACGCTCTACGATCCTATTAGGACCGGGACCTACGGTTAAAAGTGGATTCCGAACCATTACAAACATCAATGGCCCACTGGGACTCGAACCCGAAACCTGTGTTACCGAGCGCCAGAGCGCTAGCCACTCGGCCATTCAGGCCCTTTTTTCTATCATTAAAACAATTTTTTTAATTTAATTGGAAAAAATTGTTTTTTATTCAAATTAACAAAAAAACGCATTGTTTCGTGGTTGCTTTTTCAATTCCTACTATTAGTTCACACTCTCCTTATATATATCTTGTTCAAATTTTCAATCGTTCATAAAATATTTTTTATTCCTCCACTCAAGTTCAAATACATTTTTTTCTGAACTTGTAGTGGGTGACACTTGGTGTTAATACAGTTTTTTCAAATATTAATTCATTCATTAAATTAAATTTAATTAATTTTAAATTTTATATGGGAAAAAAATTCTAGATGGACAATTAATTGAAGAACTCTACTGCTCGAAACTCACTGGAAAGGTTCCTCGCAATAATGAAGCATTAGAAGAGATGGATAGAATGGGAAATTATAGAGCCTCATCAGCTTCATAAATTAGAAAGGAAAACAATGGAAAGCGAATAAATAGTAACAAACAAAAACAATAGTCCAACACCCTATATAGAAAGGAAAAGGGAAAAATTGTAAGGAGCTTTCTATTTTGCCACTTAATATTATGATTCTGTCATACGTACTCTCCCTATATATATCTTGTTCAAATTTTCAATCGTTAACAAAATATTTTTTTATTCATCCACTCAAGTTCAAATACTTTTTTTAAACTTGTAATGGAGGACACTGGATGTTAATTCAGTTTTTCTAATATTAATGCATTAATTAAATTTAATTAATTAAATATAGTTTTATATGGGAGAAAAAAATTCCTCTTATGTAAGATATTTAGCAGGATATAAATTTAGCAATAAATACCGTCAGTGGCGAAACGTGTAGATCGCCAGAAAAAAAAATTCTTTTCAGATTCTTTTTGCATTCTGAGTTCTAGTCTAAGTCAGAGGGAATAAAATAGCGAATGAAACATGTGAATAAAGTGTGACAGAGAGAGAGAATTTTTCTAACTTAAAAAAATGAATGAAAATTATTTATAAAGGACTTTCTGCAATATAGTGAAAACAAGTAATATAAAAAAATTTAAAAGTCAATTCCTACACTTTTTTTCACTCTATTGCAGAAAGTTCTTTATAAATAAAGTTGAAATTTTCCTGTTACATCTATCGCCATCTATTGGTAGATAATTACAACTTAAATCTAAAAAATTTTTTAATTAATTAATTAACTTTAATTAATTTATTAATATTTTAAAAAAAAAACTGTATTAACATCCAGTTTCCTCCACTACAAGTTTAAAAAAATGTATTTGAACTTGAGTGGATGAACAGAAAGTATTTTATGAACGATTGAAAATTTGAACAAGATATATATAGGGAGAGTGTGAACTAATAGTAGGAATTGAACAAGTTCAAATACATTTTTTAAACTTGAGTGGATGAATAAAAAGTATTTTTATTAACGATTGTAAATTTGAACAAGATATACATAGGGAGAGTGTGAACTAATAGTAGAACAAGTTCAAATACATTTTTTAAACTTGAGTGAATGAATAAAAAGTATTTTATTAACGATGGAAAATTTGAACAAGATATATATAGGGAAGAGAGGGAACTAATAGTAAGAATTTACTTTAAAAACAATTTTTGTTATATTATTTGTTGCATGTTGAATTAAAATTATAATTTTGAATCTCGAATTTCTCAGGAGAGGAACACATGAGCTAACTTGCCTGATTTTGCAACTGGAGGACACTTGCGGAGAGAGAGCTCAGAAGGTCTTCTTGACACTGTCGTCAGGTTCAGTGACTTGTTCATAGCAATCTGCGATGACAAAGAGACCGCAACCGAAGTTCGAACCCTGCTCTTTGACTATCTGGAGTTGGAAGGAGATACCAGGAGCAAAATGGAAACTGCTCTCAGTTATCTTAGCAGGAGAAGGCGTTAAGCATCTCATTGACACTGGATTTGAAGATGGACTGGAATCGGCTTTCTACCTATGCATTGTTAGATTATGCATTACAAAAAATTTATACATTTCAATAAGTGCAAAGCAATGTAAATTTCTAAAATTGCAATAAAGAATTAATTAAATTAAAAATCTATTTCTTATTTACACCTATACATAAATAAATATATATATATACATATACATATATATATATATATACATATACATATATATATATATACATATACATATATATATATATATACATATACATATATATATATATATACTAGTAGACCCGGCCACGCGTTGCTGTGGTTTTCTTGTATTTCGTTCAATTTTTAGATACTATAATTGGTATTGTTAAGGAAGTGATTGGTAAAGATTGATAAAAAGTTCAAATTAAGCTTCAACAAATAGAAAATGTTTAATTTTTATTAATTTAATAAATGAGGTAGGTAATGTTGATTTTTAACACTGTTTTATAATTATTTTTACCTAATTTAATTTTTAATAATCATTACTTTCATTTAACTAAGAACTAAGCGATGAACACTATTTCTTGTTAATCTGTCTTTCGTCAAAATAAATAAATTCGTTAAATAATTTAATAAGTTGGTTATGCTTTTCTAAAAGATTTTCCAACAATTCTACAATAGCTCTTTCTACTTGCTTGTTCGATAAAATTATACTGACATCGAGTTATCACACGTTCTTCAGAACTGCCCATAAAATAAATTTGAAGAAATTTTTTGTCTCTTCGTTAGGTATTGGCATCAACGACCCGATCTTACGGTACACCTGACCTTGTATTTTGAATGTACTTTCAAAATTACGTCCATCGGATGATAAATCACAAATTTTAGTTGCGCCAAATGACGTCAATGGCGCCAAATGACGAAATATGAAAATCGTCGATTTTGCATTTAAATAAAAAAAAAAATCTGTATAAAAACTATCCTATATCTCAAGTTGGAACAAAACACACATATAAGAAAAAAAAGTTAAAATCGGATTGTTAGTGTCAGAGTTCATCACGAACAAACATTATGTGTGTGTATGTATATATAGCGCTCTGGCGCTCGGTGCTACAGGTTTCAGGTTCGAGTCCCGGCGGTGCTATGGATGTTTGTAGTGGTTCGGAATCCACTTTAAACCCAATCTAACATGATTGTAGAGCGTTGGGCGTAGGGCTGACAACTCTACCCCGTACAAAGAAGACATCTCATGTTTCGAAATTTGCCAGCAGGGCAGACGGCCTTGACCCACCACGGGGCAGTTGCGCCAATGATGATGATATATATATTTTAAATTGTTTATGCATATATACATAAAAAAATTAAATTATCTTAAATTATTATCTTAACAAAAAATTAAATTAAAAAAATCAATTTTATTTTTGCATTGCGTAATATTTTTAAGTAAAAAAAAAAAAAAAATTGTAAAAATCAAAATATATGCAAAAAAAAAAGTAGCCTTGTTACATTGTAAAATTGTTTACATCTGAATATACATCAAAGTTTTACATTTATGTATACATATACATATATATATATATATATATATATATTTGGTGAAATTTTACATGAAGATTGAAATTTGAGATTCATGATATATTATCTCAATTGTTATTATTATAAAACATTGATATTCTTTTAAAAATTAACTTCTATTTGATTAACATTTTTTCATGATTTTTGGTTGCTTAAGAGAAATAGAATTAATTCAAAGGAAATATTGCATTCTTTACTCTTATACAAATTATTAACAAAACCAACTTTATAGGGTCCTTTAACTTCCCATATTATATAATCATGGACATTCAACTTCCTATATAAATATGATGATTGCTTCGTTTTTTTTACTATGTAATATTTTGCTATTGCTTTTAAAATACCTAACCAGTATAATAAATTTATTTGAAGTAACTTCATATAAGAAATTGAAAATGCTTAATTTAAATTAAATATACGGAGTGAAAGTACATAATTATATCATGAAAGAGGCAGGCACTTTGGCGGAAGTCTTTTTTTCCTAAAAATGGCTGATGTGTAGCAAATTCAACATTTCCCAGGCGTTTCAACACAGGAACTTGTTAACTAATATTTTGTTACAATAATATTGAACAAACATGATTTCAAGGATCCTATTTGGGGCCTGAATGACCGAGTAACTAGCGCTGGGTGCCACAAGTTTCGGGTTCCACTCGGTGGTGCCATGGATGTTTGTAGTGGTTCGAATTCACTTTTAAGCCATAGGTTCCAGTCTAATATGGGTGTTGGGCGTAGGGGTTGACAGCCCTACCCAATAAAAAAAAGTCAGCTTCACGAGCTAAGTCAGACTTCTAGCTACGTGTGCTCCATCACAACAGGAGGTGCCCCCTTTCCCTTCAACCATGAGACCACACAGGTTTGTGGGCTTAGTCTAGATATTGCTGTCTATGAAGTGGGATAAGAAACAACAGTATCCTATAACAACAATAATCCTATGAGAACAACAGCAAAATCCTATCTAGAGGGCCGTAATCCCCTCTACCTGAACACCGACGAAGGGACATTCCGCCCCACTGATTTATTGTATCCATCCCCGGCGTAAACACAGAACTTACAGTTAGGCTCTCATTGTCGATTTCTAACCCAGCTTCCTTAGTTTAGAGATCCAATGTGACATTTACCAGTTCATTTTAGCCATGAAGTACATAAATAAATAATTATTATTTAAATTATCTATTATTTAATTGAATAAATCAACTCATTCAAATTATTTATTTTTCCGTCGTAAGTTCTTAGCAGTTTTTTAATAATATACTGTATGTTACAATCCTAAAACACAGAACTCCAATGTCCTCCTAGACATGGCAAAAATTATACAAGATTATTTTATTAGACTGAAGAAGATCATAACTAATATGCGATAAATCTCTTCAGTCATTATTTAAAACTATAAACAACTAAACATACGGCATTTTTTATATATTTATTATTTTTTTTTTATTGATACAATCTTTCGATATAAAACGAATAAAACATAATCAAGAAAATTAAATCATATTGTTTTCATTTTAAAATTCATCTTTTGTAGTGTGCAGGTGGGCAAAACCCGATTGTAACTTGATGGGGTTGGGTTATAAGATACTTGAGGCACAGGTTGGAGAACTCACAGCTTTATTCATACACACATATACAAATTAGACACACATACAATATTTAATATATTTAAAGATAGATAATTATAGATTCGTGGAAGATCTCCACTTCTGAGTCATAAACCCTAAACTCGGCTACGCGTAGAGTACGCGAAATATACTTCCTGTCCGGGTGGAGAGTCTGTAAGCCAACTAACACGCTGGAATGCAGTAAATATATTTACTCGATGAGAGGCTATAAACTAAACGTTTTCCTCAAAGGTACATAATGTTTCTTATATTTAAAATCCCAAATGTAGCGTGCAGGTTGGGCAACCCGATTGTAACTGGGGTGGTTGGGTTGAGATACTTGAGGCACAGGTTGGAGAACTCGCAACAAAGTCACAAACACCACACACAAAAGAATTAGAGATATACACTATTTAACAAATTTAAACATAGATAATTATAGATTCGTGAAAGGACTCCACTTCTTATATATATTGTATTTTTACTTTATAAAATTGGGAATTGGGGCATCAAAGATAATCTTTGTGCACCATTTATTTTTACTAAATTTTATGAATATTGACTCAATTTTTGATTCAAACAAGTAAGTTTGAACGGTTTTGTAATTTAAAGAACAATTTATCAATAAAAAAAAAATTAGTTTTAAAATATAATATTTCTGGTAATTCCAGATAATTGCTTCAGAACTTCCAAAAACACGGCTGTAGTTTTTCTGCTGGCATGGATAAAAGTGGTTCGGAATCCACTTTAAACCGTAATTCCCGGTCTAATAGGACCGTAGAGAGTTGGGCGTAGGGCTGAAAACCCTACCCAGTAAAAATAATCATCTACCGTCAGGACCAGCAGACAGACGACAGTGGCCCATCAGGGGGCTGTTATGTTTCAATAAAAAATTAGTTTTAAAATATAACTTCTGGTAATTCCCGAAAATTGAGTAACTGTCCAAAAAGCACAGCTAGATTAGAATAGTTTTTTTGTATGCTCGCATGGTTGTATTGTGTTTCAATCGCTAGGTTGTTACAAAAAAAAAAAAAAACCTTTCTATAATTATTTAATTGTATTAAGATTTAATAACAACTAAACATTTTAATTTTGAATATCTATATATATATCTTTTAAATAAACCTGTTCTTAAAAATTTTCTTTTTATAACTCATTACCAAAACTTAAAATAAAAACTGTGTACTTCAAGATTTTTGTTCTAATTCAGCTGGCAAACATTTAGACAATCGTCTTCGACGCCTTAAAGCAAGAGCTGCATCGACGTTATTCACTTAGTACTATCCAGGAGATGCGTGCAGCTTGAAGATAAGCTACGGACGCGGAGTAACACTACCCCCGCAATATTCTACGATCGTGCTGGACTGGGACCTGGTTTAAGAGTAGAATTAAGAAGTACAAAGTTTTTCATGAGTACTAGTTTGTCACTCTACGATCATCTTGTACACGAGGGCTAAACAGATCTGGACCTACAGTTTAAAATGGATTCCGAACCCTCATTACTACTATTATTACTTCATCACATCACTGTGCCTAGAGCTGAATGCCCCTTTTACAGTTTGGGAATGATATGGATGACAAGTCTGATTAAAGTCTTAAAGTGGTACCGAACCACTACAAACATCCATGGCTCCCACCGTGACTGAACCCGAAACTTGTGGTACCGAGCGCCAGAGCGCTAGCCACTCGACCATTCAGGCTCAAAGTGGTTCAAAAATAGATGTCAGGAAAATATACCGGAAAAGTTTCAAGACATTCGTAAAAATTCTACCTTAAAATTTTTACCGTGGCTCGCTTTTAATTCTCAGGCGGAAACAATCTGGTTAATTTTTATGAATCCCAGCAGTAGGAAGCACGTTTCTATCAAAATCGGAAATGAA